>OMNN01102105.1:0-16197 GCA_900302755.1 Chromis chromis
AGCCAGATTTAAAAAGAGATAAATAAATCAAAACTGAGTGTAAGTTTGTTAATTGGTGTAATATAGTAACAGTGAATTATGACTTAATAACCCCTGTTTTTCCTTCACACACACACACACACACACACACACACACACACACACACACACACACACACACACACACACACACACACACACACAAACACACACACACACACACACACACACACACACACACACACACACACACACACACTCTCTTATGGTGCTATTATTTACAGGATGTGTTTTACCAGACAGCTAAAAGACAGAATGAATTGCAGGATAATAGGATATTGATGTGGGTGGAGTGGAGCGTGGTTATTTGCTGTGGCCCCTCGGTGGCAGGTTGGTAATTGGTCAGCGGCTCCTGGTAAAATTACCCCTGTGGTTTCTCAATCCTCTGAGACCCACAGAGGCAAACACATTACGGCGCTGAGGTGGGGGACGGTTTGGTGGCTTTTATTGACAGCGGCATATTGATTAGGGTGAAGCAGACTGTGTGTGTGCGCATGAGAGAGAGAAAGTGAAAGACAGATTTGAGAATTCTTGTTATGAGTCTGTCAGCAGATTCTCACTTGACATTTGAACGGGTTATTCAAATTTAAGGGTATCCCTCCCCCAGGTGTAGTATATTGATTCGGCAGTCTGTAAGACGTTTTAAATCAGCTTACAGGAGTCAAGAGACATAAACTGAAACACAGTTACTTCCCTGATTGATTAGTGATATGTGTGATTATGCAGCAGTGGAGACAGAAATAACTCCAGGGAGACGTGAATGAAGAAATAATTTATATATGGCCAAAAGTATGCATGTTTTTTTATTTCATGAATTTTGCTAGATCCAGTTGTAGGGAAATCTTAATGCTACAGCTTATAGTTATATTTTAGATAATAGAATTGGGTAGACGAAGAGAAGATCCTGTGTTTCAGCATTTAAAAGCCTGTAAAACAAGCTCAATAAAAATTTGTTTTTTGAGTTTAGAGTGGAGGAACTTGACTGGCCTGCAAAGAGCTCTGACCTCAGCAACACACAACACCTTAGATATGAAACAAAACCCCAGCTGTGATCCAGGACTTATCACCCAGCATCAGCGAGTCTTACATGGTATAGTTTTACTATTTACCACTTTACTTGTGTTTTGATCTGTTGTTTGTCTTGAAGACTGAACTGGATTCTCCCATTTTCTATTCAAAGTTTTTTTTGTTTTAAAAAAAATAAGTTTTTTTTAAGTGCCTGCTTGAGGATATGAAGTTATCTTGTGTTTTACACATTATTATGCCCTTTTAGGCAATTGTGTGATTATAGACTATACAATTGACTTGACAAATAGGTGCATTATGCTCACAAAATACACTAATCCTTTTACTTGATATGGACAAGCTACAGCCTAAACTAACACCTAATGTAGAACCAGAATCAGCTTTATTGGCCAAGTATGTGTGCACATGTAAGTAATTTGAATTTGTTTTGTCTGTATTCTCAAAGTACTTCCTCAAACACACACATGGATTTAAACAAGAGCAGCAGTTTAGAGAAAAGAAAAAGAGTGTTTAACTACTATGTGCAGTTACATATATGTGTGTAAAGGGCCTTGCCTAAAGTAAACCAAAGGTTCCATGCAGATGGTGCAGATTCTGGTGATACAGGAATAAATACAGTTATTAACAATAAATACAGGGTTGGTGACACTTTATATACAAGAGGTAGGTGGGGGATAGTGCCATGGAGAAGAGAGAAATATTATTAGAATAAGAATATTACTAGGTATGTAGTATACAGTATATACAGTGGGTTTTAGTTGTTCCTATCATAGATGGATTTAACTGTTCATTAGTGACGGCCTCTGGAAAGAAACTATTTTGTGTCTGGTTGTTTGCTCTGGTAGGTGCACTTATCCTGTTTCCTGCAGGTTTTCACATAACAAGATACAAATGCATAAGCATGGGTCATTCCGCCTCAGTTCACCGAATGTCCCACGCCTGACCAACTTCAATATGAATGATATTTTTTTAAAGGGGTGAATATTGATTGAGTTGACCATGTGTGAAATCTGGGGTCATTAGGTAACATTAGTTTTTAAGTTAAAAATTCTTAAAGAGGGGAGGGGTCATATCGAATTTTATGTAGTTTTCTTTACGCCAGTCTGAAACAAGTAATATATATACAGTACGTCTGACATATAGATAATAAACATAGACGAAATTGCTTATGATACCACTTTTATAAAATTATTTGAAGCACTATGAGTTTTATTTCAGCCCAGTAACAATAGTATATAACTTTTTCAGTTAGTGCCGCTTTTGGAGTGGTTTCACCTATCATACCTGCTCCATGATTGTTTAAATATTGGACATAAAAGCAAAAAAAGATTAGTTTTAATATGTTTTTTCTCATAAAGTATGCCTCTGACTGGCACCATACTCTACATTTTTAAAGCTCCCATTGGTGCCAATCACAGGAGGAAAAATGCAGCCTCTTAGGGTGAAAAATAAAGACCATATGTACATATCAATGAGTCTGCAAACGGTCAGGACTCTAGCTACATTATTTCTCAAGTTATGGCACTTCAAACATTGCTCCACAGATTGGTCCACAGAAAACGATGCAAAAAAAAAAAAAAAATCAAAAAGTTACAATACCTCTGACCAAAAGGTTTACACATGTTTTACTTAATAACATACATATGCACAGAAATAAAGCAACAACATACAAAAAAATCAGACAAATATGAAATGGTCAAGCAATAACTTTTTGAAATATTTGTCGAAGTGAGGTGGAATAACCCACATAGATTTTGTAGGGGATGCAGGGGATTTGTATGCCCCCCTTCATATTTTGAACATGTGCATTTCCTCCTCTTTAAAAACATTAAAGAGTGGCAGAAGATTTTTATTTTGAGAAACTGATATAATGTTACCTGATGCAACAATACATCAGGCAGGGGCAGGTCTTTTTCTACAACACTGGGTCTTTTATTTTACTCTCATAATATATATTATGAGCTCATGGAACCACAGAATCTAAGAATTAGATCCATTTATTCCATTTTATTTTAATTACCATTTGGTGCCTGTGTTTTGTGTTTTTTGTGTTTTTTTTGTTTTTTTATCTGAATAGAGGCATTTCTACTATGAACTGATGAAGAAAAGAAACAATTGGTGCATTAAATAATCTAACCTTTATTGATCCCCTTCGACAAATTCCTTCTCTGCATTGACCCATCCTATTCAGAGTTAACCTTAACTATACATACTAGGAGCAGTGGGCTGCCGCGGTGCAGCGCCCGGAGAGCAGTCAGGGGTTAAGGACCTTGCTCAAGGGCCCACAGTGGTGGTGACTAGGACAAGCGCTCGCTTTCACTTTCCCACCTCAACCTCTTGCAGTCCGGGGACTCGATCCGGCAATCCACCGGTTACAAGTTCGCTTCACAAACCACTAGGCCACTACTTCCCCAAATGTCATCATAATGCAGGGAATTGAATTTGATGCTTACATTTTCCTTTAAATCTGGCTCTAAATGTGTTCCCCCCAATATTCAAATGAATATTTCCATGTGCAAATGTCATTGTTACGTATTTATGGACAGATGATATTTTTAGGCCAACAGTATGTAATCTACAGGTAGCTAATAGGAGGTACTCAGGTTTTGTTGATCATTCCAGTAGTTTTGGTTCTATTCTGTATAAACATATAACATTATATTTCTTAATTGGTAAAGGTGTAAAGTAACATTATACAGCCTAAATGCACCCATCTATCACATCGCACAGTTGAGTTTCTTTACTGATTCCTTTCTAAACTACAAGAACCACAAATCAACGGGTGACGTAAACTGCAACGCTTTTACGACACTTAACAAACACATTGACGGCGGTGTCATGGCGGCGTCCGGAGTTAGTTTTGAGAGTTCAAGTAGCATCGACGAAAGGAAGGAAAATAAACGGCAGGCACGGCAAGAGGTGCTAGAAAAGGTACGAAACATGAGCTTTGGAAACAGCAACTCTATATGTGGACCTGGGTTTGTTCCACCGGCGTCATTTAAGGCTTAAATCATGCATGTTTGGTTCGTATGAAAGCTAACAAGCTAAGTAGGCTAACAGCTATCGTCACTTTAACGTTAAATACGGATGGGTTAAGCTGCAAAACGTTGTTTTTCTGAAGAATTGTCTCTGTCAGTAATGTAGACTGGCTTGTTTTGTCTGTTTCTCTCTTTCGGAAGGCTAACGGTACATGTGTGTCTTCACATTAACCTGATAATGCCTGTGTCTGGACTGCAGACAGGGCAAACACTGAGTGAAGCAGATAGCAGACCTGCAGCAGTTTTACAGATGTTTTATGCCACGATCGCAGCTATTCATCGGTTTAAAGACTAGAGCAGCCTCGTCTTTGTAATCACATATGTACACAGTTTTTCAATTGTGCGTTATCTTTCAGATGTACAGCTTTGTTTACTCTGTTGCCAGACACACAGAGCAGACAGATGATGCTTCCTGTAGACGAGCATTATAGCTTGTAAACACACTATCTGCTAGGCTCACCTGTGCTTGAACTAGCCAAAACAAAGAGTGTAGCTGGGTCTGATATATCCTGCTCAGTCTGAAGAGGGATTTGCTAATTATAAGTTAAAGGTCCCATAAGGTGGAAATCAATTTTGTGTATTGTGGTAGTTATAAACTACTAAGCGAGTGTTTACATCATCTTTTTTTCTCACATGTCTCTGTGCTCGCATAAATTGCAATTTTATACAGCCAAATTCCCAATAAAACTGTTCTCATTTACATATTTTTTAGTTTCTGTTGTCAGACAATGGAGCGAGTATAAAATAGTGACCTACACAGAGTCTATTAAGCTTTATTGGGAAGCGGCTGTAATAAAATGCAGTTTATGAGAGCACAGAGAGCAGGAGAGAAGCTAAGAGATGTAAACACAGACTAGGTTTAGGTTGCACTGAAGCAACAGGAAAACACAGTACATGTTTATTGGTTTCAAATCAGCCTTAAAATTTCCATCATCCCATATCCCTTACCTTTACAGTTTCTGTAGAACTCTGACCTGTGGGTATACGATTATAGCTAATAGTAGCGTTTGCCACATTAGCCACACAACGCGCTAACACTGAAGATTTTCCATTTATTGTTGAGACATTTCTAGAGTAGTCGGCTGTTTTGGTTGTCAGCAACAGAACATGTGTTGTGCTTTGCTCCTGGCTGAGACATTTTAGAGTTAGTAACAGCAACTCTAGAAAGTAAATAAACCTGGTTGACTGTGAGGCAGCTGCTCATTCTGAATGGCAAAGTTTGAGAGAGATGACTATTGGTTAGTTAGGTGTGAGATAACACCTGGGTCAAATTTTGACTGCCTTGCAAAGCTGGGAGGTCCCCTGATGGTGGGGGGACTTGAGGAATGGCAAAAGTAAATGCCTTTATAGGCTTACAAGTCAACAACACAAAAATAATTTAAAACATTTTTTGACAATATGGCATCATTGCTGTGAATTTTGTGATATTTCCAATTCTAATGATCACTTAGTGAAAAAGTTACAAGCGACATGAAGTTGTGGTCTTTCACATACATTCACGTCTGTGTCAGCTGCTATTCAGTAAACAGTTTTGCTCCGGGATGCCAATCTCAAACACAGAGAACATCTTCCTAAAGCGGGTGTAGACAACAGTAGCTCTGCTGCATTTAGAGCGACAGACACAAAAATAGAAAAGACCTAAAAGCAGGGGTTATACAGTGATGGTGAAAAAAATCCATCTTTGCAGTATTTTTAGCTTAAGATTAAAAGACACATTCTGGGCACACGTCAGACTTTCATTTCAATTTGCTGAAAAGAAGCACAATGTGAGACCTTCTAAGAAATCATCTATTTCAACTCATCAGTGTCAAGCATTTAAGTGTAAAGCTGAAGAGCCATGTGATGGTCAAATATTTGAAAATCATAACTCTTATCTGCAGTATTGTGCCAATGTAAAGGTTTTGTTTTTCCTCTCATCAAGAGAACAATGTTTCAGTTTATATACAGGTTCATACACAGTCAGTCAAAATTTTATATCACTGCAGTGACATTTTATAGATAAATGAATATGTCTGAAAGTGTGAATGCTGGTTTACTCTTACTTTGAAGTGTTCTACTGATTTTCCTTTTGAATAATCTTTCTGAATTCCATCCTTTCATTTAGGCCAAGCAGCAGTATGAGAAACAAGAGAGAAGGAAGGAGCTGAAGAGGCAGAGAGGGGAGGACACTTGGATGCTCCCAGAGATCAACCAGAAGTTGCAGCAGATGTACGAAGTAAGATACAGTTTTTTACTGAAAGTTATGCACATGAACAAAATCGTCACAGAGTGCATTTAGACAGTGACATGAGTCACTGCTTAATCATTCTAGTGCCATTGATGAATAGACTGACGTCATGCCAAGTCACATGTGCTACACTCCACATCAGCTGTGATTATGTTGCCAGTCAGCAGTATGATGCAGGAGTTTAGTGGTTCTATACTTATCCTGCCAGTGTAATTTGTAATACCGCAATTATCAAGAGAAGAAACAGAAAGATCTTGATGAAAATAGTGGCGATGCCAAGAACAATGATGTCTTTTGATGTAGTGACTCATGCTTTTCAGACATATGAACCAAAAAAACTGGAAACAAGTGGTTATTTCAGCAAACCTTGTGTGATTGACAAATGATTCTATGAATATATTGCATATCAACAACAAATAATAATTAATGAAAATAATTAAATGTATTCAAACTTAATTTCTCACAGGAGGGCTCTGGAAAGAGCAAAAAGAAGAAGGAGAAGAAATCCAAAAAGAAAAAGGAGAAAAAGAAGAAGGTCAAGAAGGAGAAGAAGACGGCAGAAGCAGGAGATGGCTCAAGCGACAGTTCAGAGGTTGATTATTTAGTCATTTTCCTCTGTATGATTCCTTTAAAATTGGTCCAAGGTTAGCACATGAAGAATCTGAATAAATTCTGCTACACTGTTTAATGGTTGAAACAAATTTAAAAGTGACTCAAATTCTCCTAGACTAAATGGCGATTTAGGATGGAGTGAAAGTTATTCTTTGTAGCTGAACCAAATGTCTCAGTGAGCTGTCAAGTTAACTTAGAACTCTTTTCAAGGCTGTGATAAAGCAGACTTTTTATCTTGCGGGGATGCAAGGCTTTCCATAAAGATATAGAGTAACCAGTCGATGGTAGAAAGTAGCCAGCTAGTGGGGTCAGGGGGAATGCCTCCCCACAGAGAAACATTTTGGTGTCCTCTGGCACATTCTAATACCACTGTTCCATAATATACCTGATCAGAACATCTGTAATTAAAAAACATTTGACCTAGTTTATTTTTTTAAATAATTTATTGACATGCCACAATGAGGCGTAGTTTTAAATTAAATTCACTCTTATTCAATACAAATTAATTTAAGGCAGTAGCATGTATTTATCCCATGTCTTATCTTGCTTATGTATTATAAACTTATGCCAAAAAAACAAAACACATGACTCAGATTGTGAGAACGAACCAACTCAACTTCCTCTGCTGTAAATAGTGCAAATTCATTAAGTCCATTCATATCTGTGGGGTGTGTCTGGATAATACAGCACTCTCAGTGGGCTTCTTAAGGCTTACTGAGCAATCGTCAAGTTGCTGGCATGGATACTTTCCAAAGTAACTCATCCAATTAATATGTCCCTTGTATGTGCAATCAGTGCGATGTTCCGTGTGTTTTGTCATCACTTATTTTGCTAGTGTTTATAAAACTCAGTCCCTGTTCTCTACTCGGGAGAACATAACCTCTCATCTGAGCACGTGGGGGCACAACTGAAACAGACTGATCGGCATGTTTCTCTGTCAAACATGCTTGTGTGGTTTACAAGGATAAGGTAGTAGTTGTAAAAAGTGAACGTATAGTGAATCACAAATTGCTTTAAAAAAAACAAAACTCTTTTATTAGAATCAAACATGAATATAATAAAGAGTTGTCGGCTGTTTGGTCGTCAGTCAGCACTTTTGGAAAGCTCCAGAAGAATTGCAGCTTCATAGCTCTTTTTATCCATTTGTTTTGATGTGATGATATCTCAATATGTTTCATTTCTCCATCATCATTTTCTCTCCCTTTCACTTTCTCCCCTCCCTCTCACTGTCTCTCTGTGTCAGGACTCAGGGGATGAGTGGGTTGAGGCTCAGCATCAGACACAGACTACTAAAGCTTGGCAGGTTTCTGATGAATCCAAGCCTCCAGAGAGCGACATCAGCCCCGCCCAGAATGTCCAGGTAACTTCTTTACCTGGTCCTTCAGTTACTGATTAATTATGTGAATAGTGTTTGGTGTCACTTAGAAGCTTATATTTGAAGTTTTTATTTCAACAATCATCTGTGGATGCAAAAAATGCCAGGTTTGCTGTAGTGTTTTTAAATATCCTCCCAAGTCAAGACAATAGTAAAGTGCTGTTTTCACAATAGAGATGTCCAGAGGTAATAATATATTTACATATATGAACAGTCTTTCCATATATACACTCATGTTGTTTGCTTAGTTTGCTTTTGAACCATACATACTCCATATATCCACGGCACAATTCCTCCATTTTTGAGAAGTTGCAACTGTGTCTCTGTTCCATAGAGAGACGAATGGATGACTTTTGACTTTCTCGCAATGAAAACTACGTCCACAGCTGAGAAAAGGGCTGAGAAAGAACGACAGAAAGAGGAAGAGCGAGCCAAGGCTCAGGCCATTGAACAGGTGTGTGTTTGTGTGTGTGTGTGTGTGTGTGTGTGTGTGTTGTTCCACTGTTCGGTTGGGGAGGGCAACCACAAAATGATCCAGATGTCTGTGTAAGAGGGAGATAAAGTGCGACCATGTTTGTGTGTGCATGTCTTCCACGCTGCATAAAAACACTGTGGTAGTCAGTCTCCTTATTTTACCAACTGTGTGCTTACCAAGGTAACAGAAGGTGTCTCCTCTCGGACAGCAGCGCACTGTGGTGTATTCATATTGTTATCTACTGGGTGTTTTGAATGGATTTTTAGCAGCTGTACCTCTGCTGTGTTATAAACAGAAATGATCGTAGTGTTTATGTGAGTTTGTGGTTCTCTCAGGCTGGTTTGCACAAACTGGAGCTGAACCCGTACTGGAAAGACGGAGGAACTGGTTTGCCCCCAGAGGAGACGGCTGGTAATGCAGCCAGGAAAGGTAACATCAGTAATATTTTGTTATACACAGAGAACATACCTATTTCCAGCTTTTCAAAACAGTCTATACTGTGGCCATTTTCTCTAATCTGCAGCTCAGATGGTCCTTGTGCACCTACCATGTTTACTTACTGCATCATCAGCCTCTTTTCCCCTCTTCTGACCTTGTTGATCTTGTTTCTCTCCTCCTCTTCTCTTTTACTGGCCTTTTTTGGTTCTATACTAAGATCAACCAGCTTAAATAACATGCTTAAGTAAATGATACACTTGTCCAATCAATGGATTATTATTACATCCCTGCACTGAAATTAGTGTTTGAGTGGTTATAAAGAAAGACACTTAAAATGTGCGTCTTTATTAAATATTAAAAAATGGGGCCCATTTAGTTGCTCTTGTGGCACTTTAGGGGCAACTTGGGAAACATGAGTAGACAAAACAATTTCATATTGTGTAATGATTGTATATTAGAAGTATAATATTGTTAGTATTATTCTTAGACCTTCTTCTGGTGATAAATGTACAATACAGATATGTCAGATATTGTTACATTAGCTTTAACGTCACCCTG
The DNA here is from genome assembly GCA_900302755.1 of Chromis chromis. NCBI lineage: Eukaryota > Metazoa > Chordata > Actinopteri > Pomacentridae > Chromis > Chromis chromis. Next base: position 9,789 of record OMNN01102105.1, read on the forward strand.
TTTTTCCTACCTGCCTGCTTCTGTTCTCTCTGTCTGTTAGCATTTAGATTTTTTAAAAGATGTAGAGTAGTGAGTCTGTGGAAAATTCCTGGTATTACAAACAGGGACATCTCACCCCTACAGTCATGTTTCTACCCAAAACTATCTGCTTTTAAAAAAAGATTCTGCTCTAAGTCCTGCTCAAAATAAGATTTAGGTCAGTCACAGTGAAGATACAGTAAGTTTCCAGTCATTTCCAATGGGATGTAAACTGGGAAGTTGGTTAAAGACTTTGAAGGTGTGTTAGAAGTGAAGGAGAAAAGAGAATTGAATTTCAAAAATCAGTCTTCAATACAATTGTGTATGCAGAAAAGTCAACATGGGCATATCATGGCAGAAGAGTGAGAGGAGAGATAGAGCAAGGTAGAGTTTCTGAGTTAAGGATTTAGGGAGGGAAAGTGTGTGTGTGAGAGAGTGTGTAAACTGTGTTAAGCTGACAAGCAAATGCAGGTATGTGTGCATGTGCCTCTTATCTCCACACAGTAAATACAGTTCCCTCTGGAGTTGGCGTGGCCTCTGTGTTGTAAGCTTTATTTTAACAGCAAGACAAAATATGCTGAGGCAAACATCACACATACACACACTCCTTTCCCCTTCAAACTGTGTGCCAGATGGGAGAGCTGCTCACCTCTTCTTGTGTTGTAATTCTAGGGTTATAGGAGGTGCATGCTGGTGTGTATGTGTTGAACACTGGACACAGATATTTCCCTCCAGGAAGTATGAAGTAGTTTTTTTCTTGTGATGTACAAAGAAAACACAGGTTCATTGATCTCGTTCCAAAAAATTCAAAAAGGTGATATACAGTTTGAAGTGGAGCGACAAGAGTGAAGCCAGCTCTGTGTCTGATGACAGTAAAATAGCTTGTATTTTTTTTTTTTAGCTCATACAGTGGATTATCTTTCTAAACCTAACAGAGGAGGCCATGCTGAGAAAGATATGAAGAGACTCTTATAATTCCTCTGGCTGTCAAATGAATCAGTCATCATTACTCTCTTTGCTCATCAGCCTGTCAGTCATACTCACTGTCCACATTTCTTCACACTTGTCTTACAAAAAATGTCCTCATCCTTCATCATCAGTGATGGTCACTGTTATCTTTGTATATAGTACCTTTAGAATTATAACATAAAGCTTCTGTTAAAACAACTTTATGTTCTTTTCTCTTCGGCTTTACTGTCAATATATATTATAATGCAGAAACAGTTGATCATTAGGCATTGCCGGGTTCTGAAACACAAAGAAGTAAAATGCACAGTGACGACCTTGACCATTGTCAGTCCATGCGTCATGTTTTATCACTCTGGGAAGTTGTATCAACTGTTGTTTTTGAATGAAACATGTGTCCCCCACGGATTTAAAAACTAGATTTCTCTTATCTGTTCTCAACCTCCTTAATCCTGACCTTGGTTTCTCTTTTCTTCCTCCTCTCTCGTTTTTCTCTGGATCTGTCTGTCCTTTCTCTTATTCACCAGAATGGTGATTCAGCTTCTTGGGTTTGATGTCTTTTCAGCTTGTCACAAAAAAAGCAGCTTGTACTTATGTGCTTTTCTCCACCTTCCTCCACCTTCTTAATTATCATTTTTTGCTACATGCCGATCTGGTTATGTGACCTACATTTTCAGATGACGTCAAGTAACTGTATTAATTAAATTTTTTTCCTTAACAAAGAATATTTTAAACAGCTTTATCTCCGTCGTCTCTTTTAATTTCCTCATATTCCTCTTTTGATTACGTTTTACTCATCATCCCGGTTTTAATCCATATCAAGAGGGATCTTGCTGGTGTGTGCAGTAAGCTGGCTAGTGAAGGGGCATCTAATTAACCCCACTTACATTTGTATCAGTTTGAAAACCTCTGGGTATCCAGTAGGTAAATAATATTATTTTGTGAGAATCTCATGTAAGTGACACTGTGGAAGAAATGACGGACTCAGTAGAGGTTCAGAATTAGTCAAATGGCACAAGAAAGTTTTTGCTCCTCTGTAAATGTTTTTTCTGTCTGTTCCTGCAGGCCCAGTAGTGAATGATGGTGGTCTGGGCTGGCTGAGGAAGAGCTACCAGAGGATGAAGGAGCAGGCAGAGAGGGAGCGGCGCAGCCTCAACGATGTGGTGTCCGAGAGATATGGAGTGAGCATTGTTCAAACACTGGCTGCCCTCACACGCACAGTTTAGTGAGGACATATAGTCACGCCAGAAAATGCCACCTCGAAAGATAAAAATGTTGCATAGCATTGAGGTTTGGACATAAAAATATTGATTCTTATTTACTCTTACTCAAGTGAGAGTAAAAATGGCTTACCTGTGAAGGTAAATGTGCTTAGATGACAAAGCTATATGCACACACACACACACACACTCACATACTTGCTCACTACTGTGAGAGGAATGAGTGTCTGGATACCTTGTTCTATTATTAATCTTTCTCTTTGCTGTCTGACATCACACATAGTGCCTACTGGCCTTTGTTAAGTCACTTTCAGCAGTGTCAGCGTTTGTGTATCCAGTTGACAGCATAGAAACTGTCACTGTCAGAACATTGTGTGTATATATGTGTGTGTGTGTGCTTTCTATTTCTTCTGTCAGAACTCAGCTAGCCACAGCAGTAACTGGGTTTCTGGTTAGTGAGGCAGCCCAAAAGTAGCTGTTTTTTTTGGCCTAACTGAGTGGACACTTCTTAAACTACAGTAAAGGCATCTTTAGAGCAAACTACACCTGAGGCCAGTTAACAAAAACACTGCTATCAGTTAGATGCATCTTTTTTAGCCTTGGTTTTATGTGTCATGCACACACTGTTTTCAAATAGACTTCCATTAAAGCTGCACAGGTAGATGGTTCGGACATCTGTAAATATTTGAGCTGCAAAACCTGAGAAACTGTTGAAAGACTTTAATTTGTCTTTTTTTTTATCTCCTTTTATAGTCAATGGAAGAATTTCAGGAGAGACTTGCTGACGCTGAGAAAGCTTTGTTTGGTCAGAGGAGAGGAGAAGGAGACGGTGCAGCCAGAGGCGGGTGGAGGAAAGGAGGGGAAGAGACCAGGCAGAGGTGGAGGAGAAGAGAGGGAGATAAAAGGAAGGAAAGAGACTCATCACCCCGTGACAGAGCGAGATACCAAGGTGGAAGAGGCGATGAGAGGGAGAGGGAAAGGTACCGAGGCAGAGAGGAAGATAGAGGACGAGATGGAGACAGGTATAGCGAGAAGGAGAGAGTTCGAGAGAGAGAAAGAGACACACATAGAGACAGAGAAAGAGATAGAGAGAGGGATGGAAGAAGAGACAGAGATACAGAACGAGACAGAGATAGGGACAGAGACAAAGAGAGGGACAGGTATAGGGATGAAAATAGAGAAAAAGATAGATCCAGTGCATCATCATCATCATCATCTTCTGGGCAAAGTTGGAACCAACGCACCCTCTCTCTCGGGTCACTAAAAGGGCGCTTCCTCAAACCCTCAGAAGATGATGACAGCGGTGAAGGTGGGTTCATGTCACCTAATAGCATTTTGATGTTGTCTTTGATGATGGGTTATTTGTGTCTGCTCTTTCTCCTTTAATTTTCCAAAAAGAGCAACAACAAAGGCAGCATATCATCCTCATCACAAATCAGGAAACCTACTCTAAAATGCCAAAAGTCTCTTCATGAACAGATTTTATAATTTCTTTCCTGTGCAGCTCCAGAGCGTTCGCGTCCACCTCCAGCACGTCCGTCCGCAGCATTCCGGAAACCCACCTCTGACGACGAGGACTCTGGCCCACATAACAGCAGCATTCTAGCCTGGAAGAAGAGCAGCAATCCTGCCTCTGATTCTGCCAGCTTTGAAAAGCCACAACAGGAAACGAAGAGGGATGCTGAGAGAAGTGTAGCTGCTCCCGAAGCTGCTGAGATATCAAGGTTTTAAGCTTTTTTTATTTCGTTACCTTGAAAAGAAGACTCGCTGTGACATTAAACTGTATAAATGCTGCAGTGGTGACTAAATTTTAAAGTTATGTTTGGGTGGAAATTCAAAATTTAGCAATCTGATGATGCAAGAAACAGGGTTGTTGTTATTAGAAAGGCAGCAAAATAATATGCTTTTTCTATCCTTTGCACCACAATATTCCCTCTAAACTTCTCAGCTTTGTTTCAGCAAGTTTTAGAATGAGTGATTGCTCCCTTTTGAAACCTGAAAAATGTTTGTTATTCCATTTATCTGTATCAGTACTATATAGAAACTGTGAACTGATGAGTCCTAGTTATATCTATACATAACGTAATATGTTTTATATTTTTAGTCTCTGTTAAAGACAGGGGCTGGTATCGCTCATTCCATTGTCGTGTCAAAAAATGAGCATTATTAACAGTTTTAGTTATGTTTCTTCCACTGTTTTCCATTTGAAATCTGCTTTCTTGAATGGAAATCTGTGTTCATACAGAATCCACATGGAGCTGACATTCTGCTCGGCACGATGCAGCTTGTGCAGATATTAGGTTGATTTCTGACTGTCCACACACGCAGCACCAGACAGTGGAAGAAAGTATCAATCTGTTTTATGTCTTCTTAATTTATCCACATAAGCACCTCGCCAGAGACGTTCTCACAGTAATCCCTGCTATAAAACATGGCTGTGTCCTCACATATTTACTGGATTTGACAACTCTTGAAGTCCTTATCTGCTTTGAGACATTAGTCTTGATAATCCCAGAAACCCTCCCTAGATACCAGCACTTGGAGCCCATAACTTGTATATTTTCACGATTCGTCTGTGCTATTCCTGTCTTAAGAGCTATCTTTCTGTCTCAAGCACTATGTCTACTTAACAGACACACAAACTCTCTTAACTTGGCCTCTTGTGTGTTGTCTACACAGTTTCTCCCTTCGTACAATATTGTAAATGTCCTCTGAAGGGTAATTGTCTCTGTAACCAGTGAATTAAGTCAATGAATTAATGTCTTTTTAGTCATTACAAAGCATCAGTTATCAGCGTCCTAACACTGTATTCGGAACCGAGTACTGCCAACTTCACCAAGCCCCCCCTCCCCAAAAAAAACAAAATAATTTACCTCATTCTTTCTTGTAATTGTATTTCTGTTTCTCTTATATGGCTCTATATTTTTGTTTATTTTTGTTAATTTTTAAGTATAGAGTTGTGTATCTGCACATAGATGAATACTCATTTAAAGGTACAGAACACTGCAACAGCATTTGATAGCTCAGACCCTTGCAAAGTGAGTCAGACGATTGCATCATAAACTTACATTTTTCAGACAAATTGTATTAATTTGGCCTCTTTTAAGTCACTAACAGTTTTACATGTTCTTATAGTTTCGTGGCAGTCCAACATACTGCTCCGTTATAGGCCAGATGTCAGAGTATCACTGCTTTGTAAAGCCTTCATAGTTGTTCTGTGCTCTGCGTCATTAGGCTAAGTTGTTTGGGTAAACCGGCAACCAGAATCCCTGCAGCATGAAATGAGCCTACAGTGTGGCAGCAGAATGAAATGATGCTATAAGAAGTGTAATAGCCTAGAACGATGCTTCCCAGCTGCAGCTCCAATCCTCCCAGGCAAAGCAGTAATGATCTCTGGGGGGCACAAAGACCCAAATGAATCATAACAGATAAACACTGTGCGGGAGCTCAGTAGCAAACAACTAAATGGTTAAATTAAAAACTTCACAAATAAGTTTCCCAGAGGATTTAGGACTGTTATTAGCCTGGAATAATTGAATCCGGTTGTTCAGAGGGTGAGTTCTGGGAGAACTCTGGTGGAAAAGAGATGGAGAAGCACCGAAAAAGGTGTTTTTGTGTGGCTCTGCTTGTGAACCTTCAACTAACAGATACATTTAATTTGACTGGGTTTAATAATAATAATAATTTTGAATTTGATTGGGAATATTTGCTTGTTTTCAGTTTTAAAATTTTCTTTTCTACCTTTTGGTCTTGGTGTGGCCTTCAAACTCTCCTCTTTGTGTTTGTCCAGGGCTGAGAGTGAAAGCGAGGAAGAGGAAGAGGAAGTTCCATTGTTGTCAGAAGAAGAGATGAACAAACTGGGATCCAAGCTGATCAAGGCAGAAATCATGGGCAACACGGTAAGATTGTTATTAATCTCTGTTTGCCATACTGTGAATAATATAACAGGATCCTGGTTATAAGATGACCCCCTTTTCTAACACCTTGTACTTCAGTACTAGTCAAGTCACGTCCTAGTCCTGAGAAGGGATCAGAATGATTTTCTCTGACTCATTGGGATACACTATTCTATAATAATTACTTTTAGGACTGACTTACTATAAAATCACAGTGTGGTGTCGTGACGTTAAGACATAACATCACATTCCTATAACATAAGGATGAGTACTGTTGAGTCCTTAAATATAATACAACTACACTTAATA
>OMNN01102106.1:0-19567 GCA_900302755.1 Chromis chromis
GGAAGGAAGGAAGGAAAGAAGGAAGGAAGGAAGGAAGGAAGGAAGGAAGGAAGGAAGGAAGGAAGGTAGGTTGCTTGGTGGGTAGGTAGGTAGGTAGGTACTTTATTGATCCCAGGAATAAGACTTAAAATAACGAACACGTCTTAGATTAAACACGGAACTCAACACCAGTGGCAGGTAGCCATAAATCCCGCTACACTCCACACTCATGGTGCTGCCAACATTAATAACCCTGAACTCCCATAATGCAATGCAACACAACCGTACTTGCTACCGCCTCTGCGATCACTACAATATTAAAACTAGTTGTTACTATTAACTCTTAAAATGGAGAAGCTCACATTGATTCAAATGTAAAGTAATAAAAAAACAATGTAAGCGTATTGTAGCGATCGCAGAGCCAATCGCAGGACTGAACTGTCGTGCTGCAGTGCACCATGGGAGTTCAGGGTAATGAATGTTTTTGCTACCATGAGTGACAAGGGTAACGGGGTTGATGACCACCTGCCGTTGTTCAGTGAACTGGATGTGTAATTTAAAAGGGACTTCATGGTTCATAATAGATGGAATATCTGATTGGAGTGTCACTTGTTACAGAATGTGAACCACTGACAGAGGGGGGCGCCACACTAAGTCTCACCTAGGGCGCCACATTGAATAGGGCCGGCTCTGTTCCAGTCATAAACAGAACTGTGAATAGAGCTGAAGAGGAACAGTCCAAAGTCTCATAGTAGTTACTTTAACTTTATTATTTGTTCAAGAAAATGTGTAACAAATGGGGGATTTATTGTATACTTAACTAAAAATAGTCAAAGATATGCATTAGCACACATCATGTTCATCATCATCAGGCAATCATGTTACAGTCTTTCACGTTATCTGTAAAAAAGTCTGCGCACAGATTTTCGTTCCCTAACATAAGCCTTTAAGGAAGCATTTCTTCCCAGGCAACATAAGTAAACTGGTAAAACACCAAGTCTGAGAAGGCAAGCTGTCCTAGGGCTACACTCAGGGGGGAAAAAAATCCCTTCCCAGGTTTTTCCATGACCCATACGCTTCACAGCTTGTACAAATATGACATTACAGACATAGGGGTGTGTGTTAAAACACTGCAATATCCTTCGTTATATGGTGAAGGAGACGGTGTGCACTTTTGACCTGTCTTTCTGTTTTATGTTATTACAATGCATTTTTTAATAACTGTTTTAATTTAAAGTTCTATAGTAAGGCTGCACAATAGTGGAGAAAAAAATGCTACTGCGATAGTTTGTTTTTGTGCAACATAATAAAATACACCAGCTGATTTGAATGACTATTTGTCTTGTTGCCTCTCAACAATAGCAAGACACTGCAAATCGCATTGTCGTTTTTGTTTAACACCTTTTCTGTAGCCGGAATATTTCAATACTTTAAAAGGGACAGTGCATCTTAATTCTCCGTGTTTCTCATTCTTATTGCTGTGCACATTTGGAGCCTGCACGTCAACTAACTATGTCTTGTGAATACAATAAATAAATAAATAAATCAGCGGAGTAAATTATGTTATATCAGACATGGAAAATGAGAACCATGTGCAATTCACATTATTATTAATTTCAATTTTATACAAAAGTCATGTAGCCTAGTTAAGTCAATACACCACTGGCATTGATTATCAGAACTCAAACGAGTACAATTATAGACATATTTGATCATCAGGGCAGTAAAATAAGTTAAGAACATGGAGATACTTGATTTGTACTGTACAGAGTCCCAGTGTAAAGCAACAGTGAGGGGTGTAAAATGGACGAATGGATGGGAAAGGATATAAAAATAAGGAAACATTTAAAGGGAAAGTACGATTTCCCTTGTTCCGCATTTCTATCACAACAGGACCAAAGTTTGCAGGAGTTATTTGTACACATAAATCATCACTCAGTCCTACTTGAATCACTTAAATGAGCCATGTCTCTGCACAGTTCTTGTCTACTAACAACAGCCATGAGTTCATTTCCTGTATTAAAAGTGAACGTTGACGCGACTTACGCTTTGCTAAAAGTTTTGATTTTGATTTCTGATTACGCTTGCAATATTTACAAGCAACACAAACATACGAAATGTCTCTCGGACTATTTTAACTGAATACATAGACACGTAGCTAACCTGCATCTAGGCCAGCCAAACACAAACCCGCAGGAAATGGTAGCCTCTAGCCAAACAGTGCAAAGCTAGCATACAACTCCTTCTCTAGCGTTAGTATTTTCGCAGCCGTGAACCATATATAAGCCTGTCAGGTATGTTTTGCTTTAACTGTCAGCTGAAATAGCAAAGTAATCGTTGATATAGTTAACGGTAGACGAAGTTAGAAAGCTCAAATGTAGCATTGCTTCAGCTTGCTGTGCTAAGCTTACTGCTAGCTTTCATCTGGAAAACGAGCTACAGCACTAGCACTTGTTGCGGGCTATTAGCAAAGTTTTGGGCGTTGTTTTAAGTGACTCAACGTACCACCCGGAAGACAGATGTGTTACACAAGTTTGTAAGTATTTGAGTAAGAAAACAAGTTATTGTAGCATCATAACAGACTTACATTGTGAAATAAAAGTTGTTTGAACGACACCGCCGCTGTTTCTTCCCTGTTAGCAAAGTGTCAAGCCGTAACAGTTAGTGCCGATGGTTGTTGTGATGCCTTCTAGGGTATCGGAAATGTTAAACATAAAGACATAACCAATTTAATATAATGATATATGTATTTAATGAAGTAAAAAAAAATCCTTTCTAATCAATATACCAAGATGTTATGACAAATTATGTTATTTTTTTGTGGGGTATTGTGAAAACAGTTAGCATAATTTGTATATAAAAGCTACATTGTAAAGCCTTTTTTTGTTCGTGTACACTCTTATTTATTGTACCATAGTGCACAAAGCATCTCAGTGCATCTCAAGTAAAAACTAAGTAAAATGTCACCCATAAACGGGTACAAATGATCTCATATATTTAATTATCAGACTAGAAATGTCGTACTTACAACATGAAATGTAAAAGTATGAGCTTACGATGAGCACTTGAATGCACCATTATAGAGGCAGCGGCTCCGTGCATACCTACGATTATTAACGCCTAACATAAGATTACAGCATTAAAGGCAGCACACGCTTCAAAATATCGCAAAATATGAAGTTAGCCAATAAAACAGACGAGTAACAACTAAAATCTGTGTAATTTGAAACCTTCATTCATTTTATGGTTCATGTGTAGAGTGGATTTTCGAGGGGAAAGCGACTATTAAGAGCCCGTGATCAGCATGTGACATATGGGAACAAAAACTAAACGTCTATTTTCAAAGTCCCTCCCACGGACACGTATATGAAAGCCATGACTGGAAAAAAATGTGACTGGCATTTCTGAAGATGTTAACATGAACACAAGTTATTGCTGTAGATACAATATTTGGAGCAAAGCAGACTAAAACAGTTGATCATAATCAGCATCTTAACAAGCTGATTTATATACAGAAACAACACAGTGGACAATTATGCTCTCTGTTTTTAGAGAACATCCAGAGTTCATGATTACAAATTAAATGCTACAGGTCAGAACATGAGTTGTGCTATATTTCTGTCAGTTAGTGAGTTGTTTCCTACTAAAGTGATTAATAAGTGGGTTAAGTGAGCCTGTGATAGTCACCTGGTTTGTTCTTACCATTGGATGGATGGATTGAATTTGAAAATTTGAAAAAATATGAATCTCCCAAGAGCTAATAATACATTTTGTATGCACGAAGTGACCGAATTAGCACACCAGAACATTACACATAGATTAAAATGGATTGTGGTAGTTGGGTTTTGTAACCCTCTGCACATAACTACACTATCCCAGTTTGTCTGAAATTCATCTTTACTTGGTGATGGGAATTTATCCTCTCAGATGTCAGTTTATGGATCACAGATGGAATAAACTTGTAGATCAAATGAAGAAACAAATAAAATAAAAATTAGTTTAAATAAGTGGAAACAATCTCATGCTGAATGTCAGTAAAACTAAAGAACTGATTATAGACTTTAGCAGAAATCAGCAGAGGAACTACCACCTGCTCAGGATCAGTGGGGCACTGATGGAGAGGGTGGAGACGTTTAAATATTTAGGGGTTCACATCACACAAGACCTTTCCTGGTTCTGCCACATAAAGAGCTGGGTGATGAAGGCCCGTCAGCGTCTTTTCCACCTCAGACGTTTGAGAGATTTTAAACTCCCTTCCAGGGTGCTCAAGAACTTTTACATCTGTACTGTTGAGAGCATTCCTGGAAGGGCAGTTGCAACAAAAAAGACTACCTGGCTCTCCGGAGGGTGGTCTGCTCAGCTGCGAGAACCATCAGGACCACTCTCCCAGATCTGCAGGACATCTACAGCAGGCGATGCAGATTAAAGGCTGTGAAATCTCAAAGGAGCCCAGCCATCCCAGCAACAGCCTGTTTTCTCTGCTGCCCTCAGGGAGGCAATATCGTTGCCTAAAAGCCAACACGGAGCGAATGAGGAGGAGCTTCTCTCCACAGGCTGTTCGCCTACTGAACTCTGATAGGATCTGATACATGTTGCACACCCTTTTTAACAATTATAGTTTTAGACAATCCGTATTTATTTGATCATGTATATTTATTCTTATTGTAACTAATAGTTTTAAATTGTATATATTGCCGGAGCTGGTGCTCAAAGCATTTCACTGCACCTTGTTGTGTATGTGACAAATAAACATTTGAATTTGAATTAGGAGAAAATTAACATAGAGGTGGTGAAGTATGAAGAACTGTCACGTCTATATGTGGTATAATATACAAAATTAGACAAATGACAAAAAAATGAAAATGCCTTTATTATAATGTTTGTTAAAAACTTGTTAACATTTGTTAGTTTGCACATGACAAACTTAATGGTAAGTTGAGTATATTTTTAAACGTACACTGAAATATACTTAAAAACCAACCCAATATTAATATACTTCCTAAGCATCTTAGGATATTAGTTTATCTCTATTTGGTTAAATATAAATAATTTAACAGCTTAACAAGATTCCCTCTTACATACTAGCCTGGACACCTACTTTACCCAATTTCCAGCTCAATAACATAACTACTTAAAACAATAATAATTTGAGGTAACAAATGAAAAATACCCTTTATATAATCAAGCTTAATATTTGCACTTAAAAAGGACATTTTTCATGGAAATGTATTCTTACAAAAATCACCCTTTTAATTCTTTAAATGTTCAAAGTTTGCATTATATAGTTTATAGTTGATATTTAGCCTATAATATTGTATTTGTACAGTTGTAGTTTTGTTGTTTCTCCACTCAGATGTAACCAAACAAAGTTGATCGTGGCACCAGGATTCTTTTGGGAAACACAACGCTTCCTTTGACTCAATAACATCATCATCTTGTGCTCTCCTTCTTGGCTACATCCCAGATCCTTCATCCGCCACAGCTTCTCTTCCAGGGTTCAGCTATAAGACAAAAGCGTTTTAAAGCATAGTGTCAGCTCTGTTCACAAACTTCTTGTGTACATTTAATCATTCAGAAGCATAATAAAATTAAAATTCACCACCAAACTATTCAAGCTTACATAGTTTCTTTCTTTCTGGGCAGCACCTCCATTATACAGCTGGCTGGAAATCTCCTCCTGTAGATGATTTGTTATATATTATCCTTTTTTTAGTGTAGGAATCAGAAACAGACCATATAAAACATGACAGAAACCCTACTTGATCACATTCCACCTCTGCTGGCTTCATGCTGGTCACCTGATACGAGCAGCAGGTGCACTAAGTAACAAAGTCAATGTTAATGGGCTTTACCACCACTGTGTCCTCGGTATGTAGAACACACTAATGGTAAATGTCTCTGTGACTTGCTTGACTAAGTTACACCTTATCTCTGTCAAACAGAGGAGTACTTCTCAGCTCCTAAATCCAGTTTCTGGATCAGGTCTTTGTTCCTGATGTTTCGTGTGGATAGAATTTCATCTCTGCCGCCCAAACAGGGACGTGGCCCACTTTTAACTGAAGGCTTCCTGTTGACATTGTCTATAGTTACTGACATACTGACATTTACACTTGTTTTTCAGAACTGCAGAGCGGAATTAATTGTCAAGATGTTTGAGTCTGAAAATATCCAACCTTGTGAATCTGAAACTTTGCATTTTCAGTGTTAAAACTCTGACATTAATTACATTAAAGGATAATATCAAAACAAAAGAACAAAAGAAATTAATTAATTAATTACATAATTAGCACATAATGTGTCCCTAACCTTAAAAAAAAGTTAAGAAAGACTTACTTTTTAATGTAAAAAACACTGTCTAACATAATATTTATGCAGCTATGTGATACAAATCTGTGATGTAGGCCTGTGTTTTACTTTAATTGTCAACTTATCTAGCAAAGGCACATTAACATAGTTTGTTGTATAGTTTTGTAGTTTTTATATCACTATTGTCTTACGCTATGTGGTCCAAATAGTTTGTATCTATTAGTCTTAGAGGACTCAGACAACTTAGAGGATGTGCATAGAAAACTGTACATTTGTTTTTTAATGTGCATTTTATGCTTACTTACATATCCTCCAGTCACTTCCATCACCTCTTCACTCTCGTTGACCTCGGTGCTGCAGCCTCCAGGAAAACACTCCGCCGCACGCTTCTCTCTTATTTTCTGCAAGAAGTCGGATGCTGCCGGTTTTCTCAGCAGTGCTGCCACATAAACAGAAGATGAAAGAGATGCATTAATTTAGCCCAGAACACAGCTGAAAGATTGCATTTCCTCTTGAAATCTCATTCGTGTGGGATCATAAAAGCATTTCACCTCCTTCACAGATGTAGGTAATCATGAGCATCCCAGCCAGCAGCTTTGCAGCCATGTCCTCTTGCAGACTCTTTATCCGTCACACACTTGAATACTGTGCCCACATGCAGCTTCAGGGACTTTGTGTTTGTCACCTGAGAAATCCCCCCACCCACCACGGTGCCAGCAGTCATCCCACAAGAAGATGGATTTGTACTGAGCAGCTTGAAAGAAGCACCTGTGGGAGGGAACACATCAGAACTATGAGGACCGTGATGTCCTCAGAAGGTGTTTAAAAGTTTTAAAACATTTTGAAAATCTGAATAAAAGGTTTAAAAAAAAACACAACAGCAATAATAATTTGCTGTCAGAGGTAATTTTTCTTGCAGTGGAATATTCTGACCCACTGATGGTGTCCAAAACAGTAGAAGCGAAGACATCGATACGAGCAAGTCCTTTCCAAGACAGTACATCAAACCATAGGTTCACACGTGCAATTATTTAGTGGTGAAAACAAAATAGAAAAACACAAAAAACTGAAATGTCAAACATGTTAAATAATAGACCCTTTACATTCTTTATATATAAAGAAAACACACTTTATCCAACACTTTACTGTTGGGAAACAGATATTTATATATCCTACAGCCTAATTCATGTTCTGCCTCCATTTTAGCATATGCCCAATGAACTGGTTTGTCTAATTTCACAGTGATTATGACTTAAAAAACGTTTTATAAGAAAGAAAAAAAAAGCAGAAAACTCTCAGTTGAAATGCCCACTCAGTGCCTCTGCTTGTACTAAATATTCTGCAAATCAAACTTACTTTGAGATAGTTCCGTTTTGTGAAGAGCAAATGAAAAAAAAAAAGAATGTTAAGTGAGCGCATTTTAGGTCTGGTGCAGCAAAGCATCTCAACAACCGACCTTTCAGTGCATTAAGGCATGCTGATGCTGCCACCTAAAGGTGTATTGTGTTATTTCTGTTGCACTGTGACCAGAGACATTTAGAAACTTGGTTGTGACCACATGAGATCTATTCTGAACATTTTTCATTATATCCAGATATAATGCCATACTTTAGCTACTCTACAGCTGCTTTTAAAAGTCGAGCCAGCCAGGAGTCGAACCTAGAATCTTCTGATCCGTAGTCAGACGCGTTATCCATTGCGCCACTGGCCCTGCGAAAACTTCACTAGCTGGTTTTCTCCCTCGGTTCTGACTCGCAGGATCCCTTTGGGGCGCAGTGAAGACTTCCAAACTGTCTGTAAGCCAAACGCTGAACACAAACTGTATTTACTGTAGTCCTGTGAGTTCAGTGATACTTGTTTTTTGTGGCACCTTTAGCTAATCATCATTATTTTTAACTGATTACGATCGGGTTTTTGTAGTTTGACACCCTTAAGGCTAACTTTCAGGAGTTGTTTAGCCATTCACATCCAAAGGTAGAGAAGTGACACCATCCTTGCATATTTTTATTTTGATGACTATCTTTACATAATTAACATAATGGTTTCAGGTTATATTTCATATCCTCGTACAATTTCCAGTAAAAAAAACAACAACAAAAAAACAAAACATGGGATATATTTGTAGCCTAGTGGATTAGGGAGAATTAAATCCAACTAGTGTAGGTATAAGGAGGGTATTTTATGTTATGTCAGTGTTGTGGCTGGAAAAATAGCCTGTTAGGCTATTAAGACTTGAGACAGGCAGGACTCGAACCCACGGCCTTCTGATCTGTAGCCAGGCGCGTTATCCATTCTAGGCCCTTAACTTTGTGATTTTAATCCCTAAACTGTGACTCTCAGGAGCTTTTGATCAAAGTTTCACTGTGGATTTAACTTGTTTTATCGTAGATTCTTCTCTGTTGAAACATCCTACCACAGCAAAAGCAGTTTTGTTTTGTTTACTGTGAAATGAGCAGGAATAAGGTCTAAGGTGAAGTAAACTCACCACTTCAACTTTTCTACATAGTCATTAGAGGGCGCCACTGATCTTTTCTAAAGTTTAATTCTAACCTTTTATTGTTGGCTGTGGTGACTTCTCGACGGCTTTGTTGCGTTAAATTCTACATACTTTCACCAACTTGGAGGATTTAAGTGTAATTTTGCAGGATTTTGGCAACTTTATGTGCAGGTCTGGATTCGCATTTTTGCTTTGCTCCTCCTGTTGTCATCTCAAAGGTGAGAGGCACTGCTGTAGCAGGAGATGCTGGTGTGAATGGGCTGATCCAGTTGCAGTAAGTGGAGCTGCAGAAGATAGAAGGACCGCAGGGAAGGGACGACTAGGGGCAACTGTGCTGCATCAGACTTTAGTCTAAGTAGAGTTTTTATATGTTTTAGTATTAGTTTAGTCAGTATTAGTATGCACATGTGGTAAAAGCCCTGCAGTTTAAAAAAAAATTCTTTTTCTAAGTGACTTCATCCATCCCCAGCATTGTGCGCCCTGGTGCGCCTCGCAGATCCACAGACGTCTCCTCTCCTCTCCTCCTCTCTCGGTCGCATCATGTGGATTATTTTGGCGTTTATTCTGGCGGCTGCGGGTCCTGATGGGAGCTTCTGCTGTCAGCTGCCCCACGACTGGAGACCGCAGACAGAAGCGTGCCGCGCCGAGCTGGCGGAGATCATCGTCTTCGCTAAGGTGCTGGCTCTGCACAAGGAGTCGTACAGCGTCTACAACTACCTGCCGTGGCAGCACGACACCGACCTGCTCTTCTCCGCAGAGATCGAGCTGCTGTGCGACCAGGCGTGGGGCAGCATGCTGGAGGTCCCCGCCGGCTCCAGGTTCAATGTGAGCGGCCTGGGCTACTTCCCCTGCTTCTCCTACAGCGTCACCAAAAACAACAATTACTACTTTTTCCTAAGGTGAACCAACTTTACTTGCTATCCTCTGCTCAGTCAATGCATTAGTTTATTATTGACACAAATGCACAAAGTTTATACTGTCATCATAATAACAGTATTATGATGACAGTATACACTTTGGAGTTTCTAAAGCCTATATTTTGAACAAATCCCTAATTTAAAGTAGGTGCTTTTTTGTTTTCTGTGTGTGATATAAAATCCATGCATTGAACTTCCTCCCCTTCTCTGCTCCTGCTTCCTTCTTTCCATTTAACACCTGCAGCTCTTCAGATCTGTACTGTCATGGAAGTGGGGCTAATGACTCCCACAGGACTCAATCAGGCAGATGACTGGTATCTATCATCACGAATATATATTTTCTGCATCAGTCGGTTAAGTGTTAGAAAAACACACTTTTTGTAGTACTTCTCTATCATAAACTGACATTTTAAGCTGAAGTTTCAAACATCTTTGTCTCTGAGTGTCTGTCCTTAGATGACATGACATGGATGACCCACTTACACCCTCATATCCAGACTGCACAAGATGTTCAGTCAAAACACTGCACTTAACTCAACTCACCCTATCCATCCAGTCTGGAAATGCAATGTAGATTCATGTGTCTGGACTTAAAAAGACTGTTCAATGTGTGGCTGTGAGGCAGATGAATGTGAATGGTACACTATTAATTTAAAGACAACACACTTAAATGTGCATTTTATTAGATTAGAGGCCGGACTAAAGGGCTGTGCAGCTCGTCTCTCTTCATGAAACGCTGGACTTACATAATGCCAGAACCTCTTTGACACCTGAGACAGACGAATATTTAAACTGGCAGAGAAACGTGCAGCTTCTAAATGCAGTGAACAGTAATCCCATCAGTAGGGTGGTTAACCTTTGGGAAACCTCTATGGGAATTATGACTTGTTGCTAATTTTGTATTTTCTAAAGCCAATATTTTGAACAAAATCCTTATTTAGAGTTGGTGCTTTTTGTTTTCTGTGTGTGATATAAAATCCATGCATTGAACTCCCCCCCCCTTCTCTGCTCCTGCTTACTTCTTTCCATTTAAAACCTGCTGCTCTTCAGATCTGTACTGTCATGAAAATGGAGCTAATGACTCCCACAGGACTCAATCAGGCAGATGACTGGCATCTATCCTCACAAATCCTCTTTCAGTCGGTATCTGTCAGCGCGATACCATCCTGACTCTCAGGTTAATAATGTATTTACTCGCCAGCCAAACTTTCCACTCAAATTTCCAAAAAGTATGTGGCAGGTTAATTCTTAAACGTCTGTGTTGGACAGAAACAACACTGTTACTCAGGAAACGTCTATTGCATTCCAGCCAGTGTAATTACAGAGCCAGACATTTCCCAACAGCTTGAAGGTAAACCTACAAAGAATTTTCACTCAGGAGAGTTATCAGTGCACCAGCAGGCGGTAGGACCACCTTTTGTCCTGCTCAAATACACCAGTATGCCATTTGATGAAGGGAACGTGTGCTGACAGGCCAAACTGATATTTCCCCCACATTCTGCCCTCAAACAGATGAACACTCCGATATTCAGAGAGGGGACACTGAGAGGCATTCCTCAAGTTTAAAGCTTGGCTGTCGCACATGTGGGTCTGCAGCAGAGCCAACAACAACAGCGTTTTTATAGCATATGTTACACATCATATATGCAGACTCATATGTGTGATTGCTGTGTGGGATGATGGCTGCTAAAAGACTTCAATATGATTTTACTAGTGTGAGTTAATCGCACCTGCAGGGAGGACTTTGTTGTCCCCTGTTGTGATGCTGAAATCTTCCGGATGTTATCCCTGTAATCAGACAGACGGCCGCTATCGGAAACTTCCTGAAGTTATGCACAACACAGCTCAGTTTAAGTGCAGACCTGAAGATGATTAAGAAGCAGCGATTACTCCAGTAAATGACTCCAGTGGTCTTTGTTTGTGTTTACCAAGGATATAATGGAGGGGAACCCCCCACAAATGTTTACCCACATTTTCCTTCGCAGAAACCCACAACGGATACAGGCTTTTGGGAAACAAAGCATGGTTCAGAAGGGCATTTAATAAGGAATTAATAATTAGTAGCTTTATTATCCACTTTTGCCCACCTAGGATTTGCAACATTGTCACACAGTGTACTGCTTTGAATGGTTTGTAATAACAACAGAGATCATTGCAGTTTTGTAGCATTTAAATACCTGAGTACCCAGTTAAAGCAACTACAATCAATCTTTTTTATATATATTTTTCACAAAATGACAGTGTATTGTGAAAGGCATAACTTGTAGTAAAAAGCAATAGTGAAGTATCACCTAAAAAGTAGCTCTCCTCTATTCTACAGATCTTTATGAACTTGAGCTAGAATAGGAGGCTCTTATTAAAATTTCTGTATCTGCAAATCAACTTGGTGGATGTGTTCAATACATTTGCAGGCGATCAGCGTCAGTGTATTCAACATATACAGCATACGCGCACCAGTATTGTTGAAAAGAGAAGGGTATGTGGGCATCCACATAGGGCCTTACGTACACTGTCTGTTGACGAAATTTATGTCACTTGGACCCTAGCAGACCCTTGTGAATGCAGACAGTAAACACTAGTGCTTCAGTAAAAAGCAACTGGACTTCACCCCTCATCCAAGAGGCTTCATAAGTTCTAATTGACTGGTGGGGAGACCCAGGTATTTATTATCACACCCAAATCCCTCCAACTGCCTGTTAATGGATGACTTACGGTGTTAATGATAATGAAATTGTCTGGGAAAGGATCTCAGGACTGTGTTCTTAGTACCTATTGGTACACTAATTGGTGTTGTAAACCCCCGTCTTCGTTTAGAGATGGTGGCTGCAGTTTAACATACTGTAGATGGTTCCATTCACTCCTCTCTCAAACCATTTGTCTTTTCTTTTCGTCCTCAGAGGAGTGTCCCTTATGCCTTAGAGGTTGGAATATTGGGTACGGTCCAGAGCACCTGGCTGTCCTGTGTCCTAGTTTAGTCTCCCTTATATCAATTCTTTAAACCAACAACTATGAAGCTTTGGGTGCTGTGGCGCCAAATGCCACATTAGGTAAAAGCAAACAAGACTTACAACAGCAGCAACATATTGCATTTGACTGCATATACAACATTGCTCAGCTTGTGTTTGAGTGTTTAATCCTCAGGTTACCAGTTTTTGTCTGAGAGTGTTGCTGGGTCTGAAGTGTACTGGGATGTTGTGTTTGAAGAAAATCCTTCGATGTTTCTCTACAAGATGACAATGTTTTCTCGCCTGTTCTTCTTTTCTTCTCTGATTGATGTTGTACTGTTCTTTCCAGATCTTTTTTCTGAGGCTCAGTTGCCACAGGTTTTGAATGCCTTCCTAATACGAGTGTGCTCCTTCTCTTTTCCCTTTGTCTTGGTAGGGATATTCTCAGCTCAGTGCTGTACGGTTTTGATAACCACCAGCTTATATTCCAGTATGGTGAGAGTCAAGCACTCGGTGCCTAGTGATCTGTCTGTGTTTCCTTTAAAGTGTCACAGTTCAAAAAAGGCAGTTTGTTTTCCCTGACGTTCTCCCTTGTGAACTTGATGCTGCTGGTATGTTCTGTGAAAGCTTCTACTTCGTGGCCTTTGATCTTGACCCAGGTGTCGTCCACATATCTGAACCAGTGGCTGGATGTTGTTAACTTCGGGTCATTTACGGGCCATGAGCCATGTGGTTTGGGAGTTAGAATGAACCAGCTAGTTAGAACTGAGGAAGCCTCTTGGATGCGTGGTGAAATGTTTTTAAGAACCAAATAGAAAAACCTAGTTGACTTCGATTGAAGCACTTAGGATTACTATAACCTAGTTGACTGAGAATCTACACAGACACTAGGCCCTTTAAGTCCACTGTTTGGTCAGCCAGTCCTACCACCTCAACCTCCTCCCTCTATGTGGAACTTGTGGCTCTATGAAGAATGCCGCCTCACTTTCTCTTTCAATCTTAATAGCTACAACCAAAGGTGTGGTCATAGTGAAATGTAACTATGGATCATAATAGGCTGCTTGCACAACCAATCTATGGGGCAGTTTGTTGTTGTTGTTTTTTTAATGGGAGAACAGTCTTGTAAAAGTTGTTTGCCAGTAATAACTTAAAAAGGTGATCTGTCAAGGTTTGTTCACACTTATTTCTGCTGATTCCAAGGAGCCAAAAGGGTGGCCAAGAAATAATTGAACATTTTGGGATACACATTTAAACTCTCCCTTGTCACTAGTAATTAATATCAGTAGTATCTGTCTGTTAAGTGTAGACTGCAGTGAGCATTTGGTTAGCTTAGCCTAGCTTAAAGACGGGAAGAAGTGGCCTCGCTCTATGGAAAGGTCACAGAATCTGATTCCTAAAGCATCTAAAGCAAAATAATTAGCATGTTTGTTTAATCTTTAAGAAAGATAAAGGCCTAAAATAGTTGACTTCTGGCTCAACAGGATGTTGTATGTGAGACTTATGGTCTGGGAGCAGTAACTTCCTGAAGTCGCAGAATAACTGCCCTTGGCCAAGAAATTGGCTTAACAAGATCCAAAGTGTTAATTAGTGACCTTTAGAGCTGCTGGTAGGTGGATTTCACCACCTTCAGACAGAGCCATGCTAACATGCTTTCAGTCTTTATGCTAAGCTAAGCTAATTTACTGCTGGTGATAGCTTCATATTCACAGCGTAGACAGCTACTGATTTTCTCATCTATTGGCAAGAAAACAGACAAGTGGATCTTCCAGCTATGTTGTCAGCTGATCGCTACTGGGTTTGATATAAAGCAGACACCCTTAAATCTCTTTTGGTTTTGAACCTCATAGAGATGTATCATGCTCATTTTCTATGGATCTTTGTTGCTTCTAAGCTCTTTTGCTGTCGTTGCTGCTGTTGTAAGTCTTGTTTGCTTTTACCTAATGTGGCATTTGGCGCCACAGCAACAAAAGATTCATAGTTGTTGGAATTGGCTTAAAAATTGTGTTTGCATGTTGTTCTCTTTGCCAATTTTGCTAACATGAAACTCAGTTTAGAGTTTCAAAGGATTGTTGTTGTGGCCAACGTGCAACACCAAGTCCCAAATGCTCTATTAGCAAAATGGAAAATTTCTCATCGCAGTCTCCAGTGGACGTTCATTTCCTGCTATAAAAGCCTCCAAAACATTGTCTCAGACTAAAATAGTTTTTCCAATCAATCATGAGTATAAGCTCTCTGGATAGGACGAATCAGAGCCTCGCACGGAGAAAAATGCAACTGAGGATCTCCCTCAGGACCTTTAAATGAGACAGATTGAGTGTTCGGCTTCTGCCATATGCTCACTGTAAAAACTTTAGCCTACTTTTCACTCCTTCGAGAATTTGAACTTCTCTGTCGAAGGAAAACAATCCTATACAAAAAGAGAAGAGACTTTGTGCATGAGCTGCTTTTGTGCTGTGCAACATGTACTAAAATTGGTATTGTGCAATAAAGAGGTTTGTGTTTCAATTGTTGAGTTTGGTTTAGTTAAAACTGGGCTCTTTTTAGTTATTTTTTCATTTGCTAAGCCTAGATGTGTTTCTCTGCATCCACAATTCCTCTGACCTCCTAGTCACTGTGATTACATTTAACCTTTGACATCTTCTGCTGAAGTAAAACACCAGCTTGCTTCTTGCTTTTTCAACTTGCACATATACCCACATATCCAACAGACACATATAGTCCCTGATAGGGACAGCCAAACTTTTGATGTCCCTGGAGGGATATGAGATTGAATCCAGATGTATGGAAACACGCTGCTTCAAGACTTCCTGAAGATATGAAACATGCCCCCTTAAATCTCTTTGGCTTGTAATTTGCTGGTTTGAGTCATTCACATAATGCTTGAATTTACATAAAAATAGTCCAAGGTCTGTTAACAATTCTGCATTGATACAGGTTTTTTTTTGTGTGTGCTCTTTTCCTAATGGCATATGTTTGTCAGCTTTATTTACAGTACATGTATAAACTGTTTAAACTAAATCACTAACTGCTCAGTTAAACAGAATTTGGGTTAAATAGCTATAAGTAAGTCCATCTGCTTCGATTTGAACAGGCTCCTGATTACAATTAAGTATTACATAATACATTACTTTGCGTGTGTCTGAATCTACATCTGTGTTTGTTTTCTTACGTGCCAAAATTTTCCTTGAAAGTCCAGATTATGTCTCTGTTCACCACTGTATCAATACAATCTTTTCACTGTGCCGTGCAGGATGGATGAGAACTACAACATTGTCCCCCACGGAGTGAACTTCCAGGACCCCATCTTCCCCGACACCGTCGACAACCACCGCATGTTTGCGAGCCTCTTCCAGTTTTCCAACTGCACACCAGGAACCCAAGTCCACAGCTTTACCCCAGAGTGGGAGGCTCAGGAGGACAGCCGGGTACGTAGAGACTCAGAACCACCCGCATAGACTTGTTTTAGTGTCAATGAAGCGTTTGATTATTTGGAATTAGTGAAGGGACATCTGTTGGGATGCAGCTGTGACAGGTTCATGGTGGCTGCACACATCATTCAGGGAAAAGAGTCCATAAAGCCAGAAGAACTGTGGTACACACAAAGAAGATTCAGTATTATATCCTCTTGTTCTCAAAGGAATACTGTGAAGGAGCTGGCAAGTTAATCTGTTCTTAATGAATGGTAAACCAGAAGCACATTTTCTGAGGTTTGGCCAGACAATGAACTCACTATGTTTAAGGAAAAAAACATTAGAAATTACTCACACAATCAATAACTAAAAAGTATTTGAAGGTTGCTGCTCCTATGATGCCCATAATGCTGCACATGTCCACTTCACACCCCTGCTGTCACTGGTTCATTGATCAAAGCTTGTTTATACGTAAGCATCACTGGAAAACTGGCTCCTTGTCTTTGTAAAATCTCCTCCAGTTTGTCTCAGAGTCCACACGTCAGCACATAAATGGTTTCCAGCAACTCACCACCGCTTTATCTCCTTTAATGAATTTAAACCTTTGGCATGATCCCCCTGATTTAGGTCAGTCCTCCTCTGTCTGTTTCTAATCATTTGCTGAGAAGCCATAAAAGCACAAATCTGCCACGGGTAAAGAGAATGAAAACATGGTTTTATATTTCCATTAACAGCAAACTTTTGGGTCAGGCCTGTGATTATAATTACAGAGCGACATCTCAATATCAGTGCTGCTTTCTTACATCATTCTCATTATTAGATTTCCTCTTAGCAAAATAAAAACAGACTTTGTTTTTACTGGTACTGAGCAACCATTGTTTGGACAACTCACCCAAACTCACATCAGATCACATCATGCAACACACCGCATACTGTGTAATCCAGTGTCAACCGAAGTAAATTAAATGACATGAAGTCATCTTAATATTTAACACCAAACTGTATCAGCAATAAAAACATTATTTTAACAATCAGGGTTTTCCCACAGTTTTATGTTTCTAACACTAATGCAGTGATATTAGATTTGTTGGTCTACAAACACTGTTGTGACCAGATGGCTGGACACGAAGGTGAAATCAATCGCAGCACATGGGTTGTAAAGGTTATAAATTACGGTAACATAACTAAATTTTGCTTTAATGCAAGGCACAGAGATACATGTCTGTTTTTCAGTTGAATTCAATTCAGTTTAATTTTTAATAGCGGCAATTCACAACATGAGTCATCTCAAGGTACTTCACATAGTAAGGTGAAGACCATACAATAATATATCATCGAGAGAAACCCAATAAATCCAAACTATTTCAACAGAGCAGTTCTTTGGCAACAGTGAAAGAAAAAACTTCACTTTAACAGCAAGAAACCTCCAGCAGAACCAGGCTCAGGTAGGGCAGCTGTCTGCCTCGACTGGTTGGGGTGAGGATAAATGGGAGAGAGAACAGTCAGGCTTATAATCGTTGACCACTAGTTTACATATATCTACACTGCGGTATTTGCATTCAAATGTGACTTTACCAAATTACATTACCAATATATGTTGTAACTGTTTTTGTGCAACAGGCGTAATAACAATAAAAAAAAAGTAGGAGAAGAAATGAGCTGATTAATATTTTAATCCCAAGTCAGTCTTGGGCGTTATTCCATCCGTCTGTAACTGAATGTGTTAATGTAAAAGTCATCCTGTGTGTGCATAAAACAACGATATACCATTTTATGTCTTCTGCTTGTTCGGCTTCTAAACTTCTTTTTTTTTTTTGGCTTTATAAAGTTTCATACTTCCACAGAAATCCCTCTGGGGTATAACTAAGCACATGGGGGAAAAATCCACAGCTAATATTACAACAAGTAATGTACTAACCAGTGATGTGGGCCGGCAGCCGGCAGCACATTTTTAACATTTCCTCAAAACCCTCAGCGGTTATTATCTGATGGTGGAGAATTTACATCAGAGTTTCACGCTGGCCCATGTGGAAGCATTAGGATCTGCTGAGGAAATCCACACTCAGGCAGACAGGCAGGCAGTCGGAGGCATCTGGAGCTCATTTTTTCACCTAGGAAAGGTCCAGCCCTTTGGATTGTCTGTCACAGCTTTGCAGGCATGTTGGGTTTCATCTCACAGTGGCAGGGAGTATGTTGTGTAACTGTTTTCCTCACCACAGATTGATCTCAGTCGCTACCTGGAGCTACACTGTTATGTTGTCTTTGGCTTATATAAATTGTATGTTACATAAAGAGCACGACATCATAGTGCTAAAACAGTCTAAAACAGATTAATTAATTTTTCCTCTTTGCCTTCTCTTTCTTTTTATTCTTGTTTGTTTTTGGCTGTTTAATACACAAACAGTGGAATATGCTGAAAGACTTACAAGCTATTGGCACTGTTTGTCAGCTGGAAGAGCATGCCAGAAGTGTTCTCAAGGAAAACCAGAATCTAAAACAACACATCTGTCAGGTGCTACGTCATACATGTAACAAAAACATATTGAATCTGACATCAGTATTTAGTATTTAGACAAAAATCCAAATATGATTTCACCCTGATGGCAGTGCAAGATGAAATTCTGTGGGAAACCTTGCAGAAAATAAGCTGATATTGGCCTTCTCTGAGCAGGGAGTTGCAAGAAGCCTGAAAGGACTTGATCTCTTATTTGTCAGTTCAGTTCAGTTTTATTTATATAGCGCCAATTCACAAGAAAGTCATCTAGGGACAGATCACATATTAAGGTCAGTGGGAAGAAAAAACTCCCTCATTCAGGAAGAAACCTTCGGCAGAACCAGGCTCAGATATGGCTGCCATCTGCCTAATATTGTGTTGGTCTCCCTTATGTGGTCAAAAATGCTCTGAACCATTGGGCATGGACAAGAGGACCTCTCAGGGTGTCCTATGGGGTCTGGCACCAGGACGTTGGCAGTGGATCCTTTGGGTACTCTGGGTTGTGCAGTGGGGCCTCTGTCAATCAAACTTGTTCCACTGCATCCTGTTGATGCTTGATCAGAATGGGGTCTAGGAAGTTTGGAGGTCAAATCAACATCTTGGGCCATTGTCATGTTTCTCAAGATGTTCCTGATTGTTTGATGTTTTTGCCATGTGGTGGGGTGCATTTTCCTGCAGGGGTAGGCCAGTGACAATTGGGATTGCCATTTGCATGAGGGAGTGTGCTTGTTCTGGGACAATGTTTATTTGGGTGTCTAAGTCTCATCAACACGGATGTTAAAATCCAAGGTTTTCCAGCAGAACACCACATAGTACCAATATCACCTGTCAGTGGTCACAATGTTGTGGGTGATTGGTGTATATTGTGTTACAACTTGGCTCAGCGCTGCAACAAAAACAGGGAGACAACACACTGTGCAGAGAGAGAGAGAGAGAGAGAGAGAGAGAGAGAGAGAGACCCCTTATATAGCAGATATATAGCAGAGCCACTGGGCCCAGGTGTGGCTCAATCAACTGAT
>OMNN01102109.1:0-27978 GCA_900302755.1 Chromis chromis
TCCCCCACCCTCCTCATCCCCACTCTCACCCCAACTGGTCAAGGCAGATGGCCACCTTCCCTGAGCCTGGTTCTGCAGAGGGTTTTTTTCCCCCAACCTATTAAAGGGTATTTTTGGTTCCTTCCCACCGTTGCTGTCTCTTTGGATTGTTGGGTTCTCTATTGCTTGTTTAAAATTTGTAAGGTCTTTACCTTACTATGTGAGTTACTATGAGATGACATATGTTGTAATCTATATAAAACTGAATTGAACCCGTTGAAGTTTGGACCTGCTGATGGTGCTAGATGTTAAGACTACTAAGGTTAATGTAATTAATCTTGAGAGGAAAATTAATATCTGAATTTAAGTCAGCCAAAACGTTTGATTTTGTTAAAAACATTTCACTCAAAACCAAAAATAGCAATCTCATAGTGGCTCTTTAAGAAAAGTCAGGGGATCACTCAAATCTTTATGATCCTCATCCTCTGGGGACCATGAATGAGAGCAAGAAGTTTCATTCAACTGAATGTTGTTGCATCTGCTCCTGACTAACCTGAGCAGAGTGGTCTGCAGCGTATCATCAACATGATGAATGGAGGTAATTGAATGAAGATGTAATTGTAACATATGAGCCAATGGAAATATTGATTTATTTTGTTCAATGACTGTCTCTGCAAGAAGGACAAATTAAAAAGCATCTATGTATCGATCAATTATAATAATGTAATGTAAGATGATCAAACATCATTTTATTCCCCAAGGTTCATAAGATAACTGCAACTTTCTCTCGGCGCTCCTGTAATTTTCCAGCTGAACGGGCACTTTTTATGAAGACCTGCAAAGACTCTTGTTTTTTTCATTAAAAGAGAAACATAAATGCAAGACATTCGATTTGAAAAACTGATCAGACTCCTGTAACACCAGCTACCTGCATCCTGACGAGGTTATGAGACTCATTGCCAGATGAAAACATTTCACCTCAGATTTTCCTGTGCCCTGGTTTAGAAAAATGCTTATGGCAGTGAAAAAAACATAGCTACTTGGTCCAAAGTTTGCATTAAGGAGGTGCTGGCATTTTTTAATTTGCAAGATCGTTGAATTAATCATTTCAATTTGTCAGCTCCTGTTATGATATTGAAGATGAAAATCATCTCTTAGATGCCCCTTGGTGTGATAAATAACAGCAGTCCTTTTCATTAGAAACTCTCTGCCTTATCTGCGCACCAGTTTGTTCCGTAATCAATTAATTAATCATTTTACTTCAGTTCGGTGTTTGATGTTGTTGCCAGACTATATTTAATTATTTTATTAGGCAGGTCTTTTCTATCTTCCAAATGATAGTAGACAAAGTTATCTTAAAAGTGAAGAATATTTTCCTGTCTCCTTCTGGTTCCTCTCTTTCCATCTTTGTCTGCCCAGCCCTTGTGTGCCAGCCTTTTATTAAGAGATGTAATATCCGCCATACCATAGGGCCAATATTCCTCAGGGCTTCTCTCTCTCTTTCCTTTCTCCAGATTCCCTCCTCACCCCCCACCCCTTCACACTCACATACCCACACACGAACATCGTGGCAGGAGCTCCATCTTAAAGAAATGAGGGGAGCTGGGGAGCAATTAGATTCAGCTGGAGACATTTTAATGTGAATTCCTCTCAAATGCAGTGCTGCCTTCCTCTGGAGAAATCTCAAAGTCAAATATAGGATCTTTGATCATTTACAGCCATATGGCATGGACCAACACAATGTGTGTATATGTGTGCTCCGACGATGTCTGCAAGGTCAAATAATGCAAAACTAATTCAAATGACGTACATCCCTCGATACAAATTCATTCAAAAGAGTCAGGACGGAGGTACGACTCCAAGGTGGTTTCCTAAAATATTTGCAAAATGAACTTAGTTGGAAATGAGTGGAATTATTATACGGAGAAAGTCGTAAGTGATGCGACCTTGGAGATGAAAAAGTCACTGAGTAGTAAAGTTGGGTGCGACCACACAGAATGTTTTGCCCTGTTATAGAGAGCAGCTGTAACCAAGGTCTGAATCAGAGACAAAGAGAGGACAGGGTGGAGTCCTGTGACACTGGATTATCCACAGTCTGTCTGGTTACTGATGGACCCGCAGACACAGATAGAGATAGGGGCTGCAGAAGCTGCTGACATAGGAATAGAGATATTATCTGGGAGCATTAATGCAAAGTATATACAACTATTAGAGTAATTCAGTTTAAAATCAATATTTGGATTCATTGTGTTTATTTTCACTAACTAGTGTAACTAACTCTCTTGATGTCAGATCAGATTTTGCATACCTGTTTCTAACTTAATAAATGACTGATAAGCTTACAAAATGCTTGGGACAATGACAGAAAAAAAGGCCTGACCTTGTTAAGCCCTGACAAAGTCTGATATGTCATAACAACAACAATATGTTTTGAAATGTAATTTTTCTGTACTTGATGAATGTATCTGGCCATTGGCAAACTATTAATACTGAATGTATTAGGTAAAATCTTCCTAGGCAACATATTTAGCCTGTTTTTCACCAAGTATCCAGCAATATAGTATTATCTTGAAGTCACTACAGCATTCTGGTTTTATGTTTTACAGTAACATAAAAAGTCATGTTGTGACTTGAGCTACAAGACACAATTACTCAGACGTGGTGACTGAGTGGTTAAGGTGATGTGTGGGTTTGAATCCCGTCCTCGTCGGAAAATGCTTTATACAAATTACAAATTACAGTTTATCTTATCTTAATTTTTAGGTGTTTCTGATGCCTAAACCTAACCACCATGTCAATGCTGCAGTCTGGCATCAAAGTCTTTGTCTGCTTTGTGTGCCCATCATCCACCCCAACCACCTCCCTAAGGACTCTGTAGTTTGATCACATAAGAGTTGTAAAATGGAAGGGATATTAATTTTTTTATTTAGACATAGAATGTGTGATTAAAAAGTTCCGAGTCTGTTCCAATATAAGGTAAAAACAGTCCCCATTGAAACTGAATTTGTAAAAGCCACAGTTGTGAGTTTGTGACTATGGATGGCAGAAACTGTGAACAACATTTACCCTAGACAACCTTACCAATCAACCACAACAACAGATTTAGATATTACAGGAAAATGAAGTTAGCAGCTCAGAATATAGTAGTGATTGGACATAACTCAATTTCTTTGCATTGCTGATATTGACACAGAGTCTCTTTCAGGTTTGCTTTGCAGTGTTGCTGCAAACACTGGAATAGAAGGATTTTCAGCAATTGAATCAGGCTTTCCACCACCCGAGGAGACGTGCTTGTGCGTCTGCATTTGTAGAACAGCAAACCGGAACAAAGTCCTCACTCTGAAACGATTTGAAAAACAGAGATGGAGAAGTTTAGTTTCCTCTCAGACCATTTGAATTACAACATTTTGAGAGGTTATAATAGAATTGTTGTCCAATGACAACAAAGCAAATACTGCCTACCCCAGCTTTAACACTCCTGCCAGGCAAGAATGCCACTTGAGTAACTCCACAAAACCCTGGACTGCACTGTTCACTGTCAACATTTTTACAAATCTCACTTTGGTTAAAGCGAGGAAGCAGCAGAGTAACAGTTAGTAAAAATGAAAACATTAATTGCAGTTTTGTGACAGGAGGTAAAGTCTGACCTCCAGATACTGTATCCTGCATTGTCACTGAACAGCAGCAGTAGTTGTAATTATGTCCTCACTGGTGCGCTTCACTTACTTTATTTTAAAGTTTCCTTTCTGTACCTTTACTGCAGTCTCCATCTATATATAGCAGCCTTCTAAGGAGGGAGGAAAAAACACACTTGAACAATCCAGATGGGAGTTTGCTAAAAGGAACAGATGAGTCAACAGTATAACAGTGAGATTATAAAGAGGTGCTTTTGTTGATGAACACTGAGATACATCAGTTAGATTCACGTCATTGTAACTGTTATCAATTTGGAAAAAAAAGAGTACTACTTGATTAATTCAGCTGTGGGCTGTGCATTATAACCATCACAACCACGCTGCAGTCAGAGCCGGCCCTACCCAATGTGGTGCCCTAGGCAAGATTTTAAATGGCGCCCCCCTCCATTGGCGGTTTACATACGCTTACAAAAGAAATCGAACAGCATTGTGTTGTAGTAATATTAATTGGGCATTGCTTTACATTTGAATCAATGTCGGCTTTTCCATTTTAAGAGTTAATAGTAATAACTAGTTTTAATCTAATTATATTGAAGGTGAATTTTTTCCCGATTTTGTGGCGCCCCCTGGAGACCACGGCGCCCTTAGCATTTGCCTATACTGCCTAATGGGCCAGCTGGCTCTGCTGCAGTATTTCTATTCATGTTTGCTGTTCCATATTACTGCAGCAGACACAGTGTGAGAGGTATGGATCTAACAGCATGTACTGCTGCAGCATATTGTCAGGATGTTCAGTGAAAAACAAAGAGCAGCAAGACCTATTGTCCTTTTCCTCCTGAACCTGACTGGAGAGAAATGGAAGAGGTTTGTATCTGTCTCAGAAAAAGTCTCTCAGTAAAGCTGCCTTCGACTTATTTACTTCTAGAAGTGTCAGTAACTTTTAACAATGCAAAAATAACAAAGAAATGAGATATGATTTCCCCAAAATGTATCATGCTTTGGAAATAAGCTAAATTATTCTTGCTGTGTTTCATACTAGATTTATACCCCAGCTGAAAAAGACTCAATAGAAAAATAAATGACTTGTCAAGATAAAATTGCAGCACAAATAATAGATATATGAAAGTAATTTTTGACAGTCAAAATAGAGACACGGTAAAAGCATAAAAATAAAGATCAGTTTAAAATATGCACTCTTTAGAAATCACTTTGAAACCTTTCTTGGAAAATGACTACCTATCTTTGTCTGTCACTGTCAAAACACGGAAATAACTCAACAGATGTTGACTTTATATTGTCTCTTTTTCAGGAGGTGTTGGTGAGATGAAATTAAAATAAAGATATTTTCGTTTTCTCATCTTTTCTGGGAAGGAGACACAAGAAGTGTTTACACGTTTGTCAGCTAAGATGGAAGTACCAAACAGCAATTACTGTCATTCTAAGGAGGTTTTTTTTTCTCATGCTGAGTACATTTTTCTTGTAAGTTCAAGTTATTTTTTTAAGTATTCTGATTTTGCATAAAATACCCTACCAGTCTATTACTGCACTTCCATAAAGTTGAGAAACTTCAGACATCTTTGGCACCTTTTCATTTCACTATTCCAACCTAGTCGAGTCTTTCAAACAACAGTTTCCTACAGTAGTTTGTAAGGCAAGAGTTCTAATACAACTTGTTTTTGTTTTCCGACCTTAATAACTTTAGTGACGTCGCAATGGCATCATCATCGTTAGTTTCTCAGACTTTAAAAAAAGTCAGTCACATTATAAAGCTGCAGGCTGAGAGTTATTATTTTAAGGCCATCTCTCAGTATTTATGCCATGCTAAGCTAGCCGTTTTCTGCACCCACCATCCAAACTTAGCTGACCCAAGTGTTCTGCTTGACTTGAAAAGCAGCCACAGCTAAAATGAAGCTACTTATTTCATCAGAGAATAGACAATGATTGAATTCTAATTTAACATTATTAACATACACTATATTGTCAAAAGTATTGGGACCTTTACGGGGCAAATTAACTTTAATGACATCCCATTCTTAATCCGTAGGGTTTAATATGGAGTTGGCCCACCCGGGGAATCTGGGAAGGCTTTCCACAAGGTTTAGAAGTGTGTTTATGGGAATTTTTGACCATTCTTCCAGAAGCGCATTTGTGAGGTCAGGCACTGATGTTGGACCAGAAGGCCTGGCTCTCAGTCTCCACTCTAATTCATCCCAAAGGTGTTGTATCGGGTTGAGATCAGGACTCTGTGCAGGCCAGTCAAGTTCCTCCACACCAAACTGGCTCATCCACGTCTTTATTGACCTTGCTTTGTGCAGGAAGAGGAAGGGGCCATCCCCAAACTGTTCCCATAAAGTTGGGAGCATGAAATTGTCCAAAATGTCTTGGTATGCTGAAGCATTAAGAGTTCCTTTCACTGGAACTGAGGGGCCAAGCCCAACCCCTGAAAAACAAGCCCATAATCCCCCCTCCACCAAACTTTACACTTGGCACAATGCAGTCAGGCAAGTACCGTTCTCAGGCCCACAAAATAAAATCCTGATTAGGGCCCCCACTTGGCCAGGGGCGGCCCTGACCGTTCTCCTTGCAACTGCCAAACCCAGACTCGTTCATTGGATTGCCAGACAGAGAAGCGTGATTGGTCACTCCAGACAACACGTCTCCACTGCTCTAGAGTCCAGTGGCAGCGTGCCTTATACCACTGCATCCGACGCTTTGCATTGCACTTGGTGATGTAAGGCTTGGATGCAGCTGCTCGGCCATGGAAATCCATTCCATGAAGCTCTCTACACTGTTCTTGAGCTAATCTGAAGGCCACACCAAGTCTGGAGGTCTGTAGCTATTGACTCTGCAGAAAGTTGACGATTTCTGCGGAATGGAAGTGAACAGAACACCTGAATTCAATTATTTGGAGGGGTGTCCCAATACTTTTGGCAATATAGTGTAAGTCAGTTATACATACAGACGTGTGGCATATTGAAGGAAAAAACAACACAATGTGTCTTAGTCATGTGTTGGGCCACCAGGTGCTGCCAGAACAGACTCAATGCTCCTTGGTCTTGATTCTCCAAGTATCTGGAACTGCACTCCAGGAATGGACACCATTTTTACAAAAAGATATTTCCTTTTCAGGTGATTTAATAATGGTGATGGAAAATGATGTTTGACACTTGATCTACTTGAGATCTGGTGACTGTGAAGGCCATATCATATGATTCACATCATTTTCATCAAACCATTCAGTTACCCTTTAGATGGCACACTGTGGACCCCTCCCATCAGGATAGATGTGTTTCATCATAGGATAAAAGGATCTTTCAGAACAACTTTGTATTGATTTGTAGTGCCCTTTCCTTCCGAGGGGACAAATGGACTCAGACCATACCAGCAAAATTCCTTCATTTTTACAATAAGGGGTTTAAGCAGCACACCCCTACAATAATATCCCTCTCTGAGTAATTGTTAACAGTCTGATCACATCCTGCAAAGACATTCTGACTCACCTGAGGAAGAGCTGCTCTTCTGTTATTTCTTACATATTGCACTAATGCAAGAGCATCTGTCGACTCTATTTACCGATGTATTTACCATAGATCTAAATGCAGATATCACTTTAGAAACTGTTCCTGTTAAAACTCTAGCGAGCCGAGCAGTCCTTGTGACTAAAGCTCCTGCCATCTGTACCCCAACAATGAACCCTCTTTCAAAGTCGCATAGATCTTTTCCTCTCGCTATGTTGATATAAAATCAGAATCTACTCGGTCGGTTTATCATTTTCATAACTGCCTCAGAGCATAACTGGATATTATTTGCTTAATTGTACTATGCAGTGCACCTGAGTGGAAGTATTTCCATTTGCTGTGTTTGTCCACTCATTTAATCAGGCCTCTCCTTTAAGTCTTCACCCCTTTTATCAGTATTAGTTGCTTGTATGATTTGTTATCCCATCTCTTGTTCCTCAAAGACAGCCAAAGCTTTATGAAATAGGAAAAGAAATATCAAAGTGGAGACATGATTGAGCAAAAAGAATGAAATGACAAAGTCACAGACTGTCACAATCAGTTTGAAGTGAACTGTGAAGATCATATGGTTCACTGTGTTCTCTTTAAACCAATTGAACTCAAATGTTCTGTGTGCCTCTTTTTTTCTTTCAGTGTAAGATGATTTTTCGTCCCACTTTGCACCATGTATTTTCTATCTGCTTGGTTCCTGTGCTTCGTTGATCTCATGTATGCTTTAAAATGCATACAACTTTCCCTTTGCTGCCACATTCAGTTCAGACTGGAACTGTCTTGTGCTCCATTTTACAGACATTATTCAGTAAATTAGACCAGTATAAGTCTGGAAACAATCTGAGTATGGTTATTTATTTAAAATACTTTCACGTAGAATTGAGCAAAAAAAGGTTCAATGTAACACGGCATGTTTGTAAAGCACGGCTCACAAAAGGCTCCGTGGGATTCAGAGGTTAGGAATTTGGTTTGTGTTGCTTGACACAGATTTTAAACACCTGTTTCGTAAAAATCCCAATAAACATGTTGTAAATTGTTGTAAAGTTTCACAAAAGCAACGCTTTATTCCAAGGCAGCCTGTTCCCTCATCTCTGTACGAATGTTGCCTTAAAATACTCAAGGTCTGTGTTTATCCCTCAACACTGGAGTGTTCTTATTCCAGGCAAGCGTCGTCAAGGCCTGCCCTGGTGCATTTATAAAACTGCTGACTTGGTATGTTTTCCAGCACAGAGAAAGGTAGCAAGGTATTAGAAAAATACTCTGTCTCTTCACTCCGCAGAGACTTAAACTAAATTTACTATCTGCGGTGCCGCCTCAGAGCTACGCTGCTCTCCCCTCTGAGAGTGAAGGAGAGAGAGAAGAGGGATGAGAGACAGAATCATCCTAATCCTTAACAAGGGAAGTTGAGATAAACTTTTTTACCTCAGGTGCTTTTGTTTATATGTGTGTGTGCATGTACCGTAGATGTGTTTGTTCCTGTGCCCTCTCCGGTTCCCCGGCAGTATTAGTGAGATTGTCAGACCCAGACTGCATAGCTGTGAGGTCTCACCTCTAGTTAGTCTCAGCAGGACAGAGCCTAGCAGCCAGGTGACAGAGAACAACTGCTGCTGCTTCACACTCTGAGCAACAATACTATCCCTCAGTGCAGCTGGTAGTTCCGGTTCACACACGCAATGTACACATATACGTGTTTGTAATGCACAGGAAAATCACACCTGTGAAGAAAATAAATAAAAAATGTTGCGTAAAAGGGATGAAAGAACATGCTCAGGCACAGAGCATGCACACATACACCTCTGCAGACAGTGGCACACAGGGCTTTTGCATTACTTGATAAGGAGTTAAGCTGGATTTATGCTCTGTTCAAACTTCCTGTCAGTTGCTCCGATAGCATCAGAACCTTCCACCCGTCCACTGCGTCACACCTTTCAGATGTCAGATAATAATGAGGATGATGATAATACCTTTATTTGTACAGCACAAAAAAAAACGAGAGTTTACAATGTGACTTGAAGGACGAAACAAAAGCAGGATACACAAAAGGCAACATAACAAACAGGAAGCCAGACAGCGAGGCCAAACAAATCAAGACAAAATAAAGGAGACAAAAGATGTGAAAATAGCAAACAAAAAAATTCAGTATAAGTAGATACAAATAAAATGATAAGTCACATAACTCCACAATAAGCAGTCTATGAAATATTGGTTTTAAAACAAGTCCCTGATTCTACAAGCCTTAGGTCTTCAGGCAGGTCAATCCTAAGCTGAGGGGTCCTGATGGCAAAAGCATGGTCACCTTTAGATTTAAGCCTTGACTTTGAAACAGTAAGAAGGGTTCCACCTGAGGATCTAAGGCTGCAAGCTGGCTCATATGGGGTCAACATCTCTGCTGTGTAGCTTGGGGCAGATGTGCTTCAAAAGTGACCAATAAAATCTCAAATAATGAAAACTGAAGAGAGCCAGTGGAGGGAAGCCAGCATTACAGTGATGTGATGTCGTCTGCTAAAATCAGTGAGCCTGGTGTTATACTTTCTGTGTGCTAGGGTCCGTGTGACATACATTTTTCATCTTCCCAAGTGTGCAAGAGATGCCTCCGCACACACTCATCTGCAGTCCAAAAATTGTTTCCACACAGACTTCACTGCAAGGGCAGTAGTGCACATGCTTAGCAGTGGTGTGTATACATGGAATACGTAGATGTGGCCTACTGAGTATGTATGCAACAGAGTCCTGCAAGCATGGCCGTCTGTGTGTGTGTGTGTGTGCGTGCACCGGAGTATAATAGAGGTTTAAGAAGCCAAGCTGAGGCATTTTGAACTAGTTGGAGCGAGAGTCACTTTTGGTTCATGCAAGAAAGGAAGGAGTTACAGCAGTCAAGCCAGTTTAGTTGTAGAGACGGTTCTTAAAGCTGCAGTGGGCAGAAATATATAAAAAAGGCAAAAAACTAAAACAAAAAAAGCTAGGATTTGAAAATACAGCCCTCCCCTGCAGCTCTTCTCTCTCTTTTCTAAGCCCTTCCCACCACACAAGCCCAGGCTTCAAACGTGCACAACTAATCAAGCTAAAAGTCAACATTCATTTGTGGCTTAACTCAGGCCCCGTCCATATAAAGACGAACCCAGGCCTAAACGCACAAATAGTTTATCAAACCCATGTATCATCCACACGAAACCGGCGTTTTGGGGTCTGAAAACGATCATTTCTGAAACTAGGTCCCTGAGTGGAAAGATTTGAAAGCGGTGATTTCGCGGCTCCATAGTTACGCTGTATCCGAATCTTTTCTGAAACGCTTGCGTCATAGCTCCACCTCTCGATAAATGCGCATGCGCCAAACTCAGAAAATGACTACATTGTTGTAGTCATTTTCTGAGTGCCGTACAGTGTTGCGTGTGTACTGCTGAAGCTAGTGACCCTATTATCGCTATTACAGCAAAATATACTTCTTCTGCATTATCACCGTGTTCACCAGACAAATATGGAAAACACAATACGCCACTTCATGTTCTATGTTTACATCGTATACAGATTTCTGCGCATGCCTAAAGTCCTGCCGCCAGTTTCCTCTCTTTTCCGTTACGTCGTCACAGCGCCACCAACAGGCCTGGCATGTGTTTTACATTGTTTTCAGGCGTATCAAGTGAATTCGTGTGGACGGACACATTTACTGAAACAGCTCCGTCTTTACGAAGAACGTTTTTGAAACTATAAGCATTTTGGCTTCGTGTGGAAGGGGCCTCAGGATTGAAGTCCTGCTCTCCTCAGTGAAAGTCCTCCATCTAATCTATTGCACCACCTCATCCTGCCCTTATTTATTTTTTCTTACTTGCTCTGGGGAAAAACATCTGTGATTGGTTAAAATGCCCCATCTCGGGATAGATTTTCTAAAGCCTGAAAATGAAGCCTGGAGGAGGTGCACAACGCTAGTTTTCTCTCAGACCCCTTAAATTACAATGTGCTAAAAGGTCAGAATGGAGTTTTTGCCCAGTGATGCCAAAAAAACATTGCCTATCCTAGCTTTAACTGATAGGGGATCGGCAGACTGCCCATTATCTGTAATTTACTGAAAGAGTCGATCAAACATTCACACCACCTTTTATCTGTGATTGACCAGTTGTACACAGCTGAGAGAAGAACCAGGCATTGTATTTCTCATTATAGGTCTCTTTCTTTATCTGATACACAAATATTTTTAGCAGTTCTCATGTGTACGACCCAATGCAACACGATCAATGCCTCCCTGGAGAGACTGTCAGAAAATATGGACGCTTATCCTGTAAAACTCCACCGTTTGCTGTATTATAGCGGATATATATGATATACACGATACATGTAAAGATCTTTGCAGATGCATGCAGATAAGGGTGTTGTAGGCAACTATAGGCTGGAGAAGGACAAAAACTTAGCAAATGATGTCAGCATCAAAGGCCATGCAAGAAATAACCATTTCTGTTTGTGAAGCTGCAACTGTATTTCCTAATCCAGGTCTATTCACATTGTATCTTGTATGAAAATAGAGCAATACATATCAATACAACTGCATTGGCCATCCATTTAATTGGTATAAAGTGAGGAGGGAGAGTTGTAATTTCTGGCTGCCATCTTTGTTTGGGGTTGGAAACACCTTAAATATGTTTTTTTTTTTTAAATCTATATTTTTCATGCAGATAGGCGGGGAAGTATTCTTTGTAAAGAACAGTTTTAAATATTAAATGACCTTTTAGGTCTGTGACTTGAATGTAATGGTGATACATGAGAGGCACAAGTTGAGGTCAAGGTGAAGGTAGCTGTCAGTAAATACTTACTAATTGTTGGCAAAACTACAATGACGTGTTCTGTATTCTACACGTGTTAAATGCAGAATATGTGACATGTGGGTACTAAGGGTATGGAGTAATAAGTAATGCAGTGAGGAAGGTAATTACTTTTGCTGATGAGTAATTACTAATTAATTTTTCAATTAGGAAGATGTAGTGAGTAATTGATCATGTTTTTATGTAACCAACCAGTGCCCAACACTGCTGGTAGATCCCTGCACACCCATTCACACACATGCAGTGGCAGTACATCTCTGAGCAGCAGGGCCAACTAGACCGCTGGGAGACACACAAAGAAGTGCAAGCGCGAGGCTGCTAGCCTTCAGAAACCCTGCCTGCTGGAGAGCACTGAGACAAAAGCAAAAAAAATAACCCAAAGCTATTTCCCCGGAACCTTCCACTGTTATTATCCCAGCGTCTTCTCGGAAATAGACGGCCATTTCTGCAGGGGAGGACCGTGCAGGAAGGATTGAGGAGCCGCCCGAAGTCTAAAAGGCCTCGCTACGGTAAATCACACAACTGCAGAGGCCACACTCTCTGCTGGCCATTCCACACACACACACACACACACACACCGACATGCTCAGATATAGACTCCATGCATGAGCGCAGGCAAGCACACACACAGTCTCCTCCTCACCTCTTACAGTAAAAGAATGCCGGCTATTTCCCAGAGGGGAATAATCAGCTTTTTCTGGCGTTTACCACCCCAGCCAACCTCATCCTTTTTTTACGGATAGACTAGATGGCTCAGATACCCCCGACGTTTCTCACAGTCTGATAAAGACACGTGCTTCGATTGGCCGGTATGAATTTATTGACTCACTGGGCCAATTACTGTGCATACGGATTAGAAAGCATCACCTTTCCTCTCCGGCTTTCACCCTTTGCCATTTTTCCATCTCTTTCGTCATATCATTATTTCAACCCAGCTCACCTCCCAACCCTGTTTCTCCCCTTTGGTCTGCTCTGCCAGGAAGCTGCCTCACCCCTTCATGTCCCCCCTCCCTCCCTCTATAATCCCGCTGTCTGACCCTACACCTCTTCCCTCCGTCTCTTTCCATCCCTGCTGCCGCTCTGTACGACCCCTTCTGTATCTTTTCCATCTCTGCCACAATCCTCGTCTGATTTGCCTAAATCTCTTCCCATCCCTCCACGTCTGCACTCGTCCCCGCTGTGATCCGGGTGACATTTCCACAGTCACGCCTGTCACGTTACACAGAGGGGGGCGCTGCCCTCCGATGCACTGCATGGGGAACTGAGGTCCTATTAATGTGTGAGCGTAATGCCCATACAAATGGAGAAGGGTTCTTATTAATGTACGGCCTTTTCTTTGAAAATACTGCTTTGTGCGGCGAACGCGTGTGTTTCATTGAGTATGCAAGAGTGAGAGAAAGAAAGAAAAAAAGACGAGACAGAGGGAAGCGAGAATGAAAGAGCATCTAATTACATGACAGACTTAGCCTCTGGATCCATGTGATTGAAGAGGGCACCCTTTCCTGATATTACTCCACAAAGCTTCATAATATGCTGCCTCTGCTGCTCGTCACACTCTCCACCATAGCTAGTGAAGCAGTGTGTGTGTGTGTGTGTGTGTGTTCAGCTACTTTAACCCCACCAGGACTGCCAATCCAGGGTCATGGTTCTCGCTCTGGTCCCCAGCTTTCCCTGGACTGTCTTCCTGGGTTATATTAGTCCCCCGATATACTGATCCAGTGAATAAGATGAGGCTTGGGTTGTGTCTTTTGTTGTCTCTGTGTGTGTGAGTCCTAGGGGGATAACTAGACGTTACTCGCCTGCTGCTGTTGCCGTGCAGTGGATCTTACTTTTTCGGCCACTGGATAACAAGGTTGACTCTCTGCAGGAGGAACTCTCGGCTCTCTGCTCCGTCTGGCTAAACAGACAGCGCCTCGGTTACAGCAGACTCTGTGGGCGTTCAGCTGCACTCCGCTGCTTCTCTCAAGAGAGATTCTCCAGGATGGTCTGGTGGGTGTGCGAACCAAAAAAAGGGCCTTCGCATACATATGCATGTGTGAGTTCTTGGCCCCCCGAGGAGGTCTGGATGGCAATTATCACAGAATTGCAGCCTGAGGGAAACAGGTACTTTGAAATGGTAAATATTTTCTTACATAAATACATTACATATTCCAAAAGCAAACTTTTATTCCATGACAGATGGATTATTTCCTCAAAAAAAAAGGACTTATGTGCAAATAATTGACAGCTTCCCAGTTTGATCTTGTTCCTCGTGTCCCTGAGTGCAAAGCATCCGAACATCTGGTGCATTTGGAAATTGGGACATCAGGTGTCGAATCTATACTCTGGTACTTAACTGGGTCAATTCAGAGCGTTTGCAGACTTCTAATTTATATATCAAGAGCATTAACTTCTTGTGGAATTCATGCGTAGGCAGCCGGTCTTGCTTGTATACCACCGAGCCAGCTGCTGCCACACACAGTACAAGTAAATGCAAAGCCTCTGCACACAGACATTTGACAAACAAGACTTTAACCCTGTTTCATCTTCCGCTCCCCATATCGACAATCAGATCACAGCTCTCTCTGACATCTTTCGCTGTTTTTCTGTGGAACTGGGGCACTTTCTTTCATAAACAGACTGGCAGATTGGATCTAATCCCAACAAGACCTCGCTGGGAAATTCAGCAGGGTGTGTTCATTGTGAAGAATATCAAGGTGACTGATCTATCTCATGAGCGCAGGTCATTTCTGTGGGAACCTTTTGTTTAGAATTAATTTCTGCGCTGGAACTTCTCGTCACTCATGGCTTGTCAGCCTGCGGTGTTATTTTTCATCTATCTTTAGTTCCTCTTTTCGCAGCAAGACGTGACATTTTCCAAACAGACAGGTTTTAATAAAACATTTTGTATCTGCCACAGAGAGGGGGCCACTTCGCCGGGAAAGCAGCTAACCTTGTTTTTGTGACAGGCAAGCAAAGCTTTGCAGGATATGACAGGGACGATTGCATGAAGTGCCTCAGAGGAAAGCTCTTTATATTTACTCCTCCGTACAGTTTTTGCTATTCACAGATTTCCCTGCATTGCCTGGCCTCTGCCACGTTTCCGGGCTTTTCTCTCTTTTACCTCGATCACATTTTCTCATTTATTTTCTCCTTCTTCAGAGAGCCCTCTGGTGCGCTGTCAAAGTCACCCTCGCCGGTTCGAGATGAGCATGTATCCCTGATGTGTATGCAACAACAACAACAAAACTCTGCTTTTGCCCTGCAAGGAGAC
This sequence comes from Chromis chromis, assembly GCA_900302755.1. Lineage (NCBI taxonomy): Eukaryota > Metazoa > Chordata > Actinopteri > Pomacentridae > Chromis > Chromis chromis. The sequence goes on from OMNN01102109.1 coordinate 15,188, forward strand.
ATCAATTCACCCCCATCTTGATTTGGCAGTAATCGTCCAGACTGATGGTCAATCAAAAGCACATCACACGCCCTGAGCGAAAAATAAATTAAACTCTGCTCGTCCGTGCATTTCTTTTCCAAAACCAATACCTTTCCGGTGAATGTGTCATGCCTTCTGTTCACATAAGAAAAAAAAAAACAATCCTAGAAAAGTGCTGGTGTTCCACAAGATTTTCTACTATGAGCAGAAGAGACAAAAATGATTCGAAGATAGATTTTTATCACTGAAAGTACAAAACAATGTAATGGCTTTCTGGGACTTTTCTCCCCTTTCCCCCAGACCACTGAAGGAAATTTAGAGACTTCAATGTAGGTTTTGCCACATTTTCTGAGCCTGCGTTGGTGTATATGTGTCACGGGGGGTATTGTTTTATGAGCTTTTGAATTCGCAGCAGTGTGGACTAAAACACCGCAGTGATATTGTGTCAATGATGATAGATGTGCTGTGTTTGTTAGCTCACTGTGCTTTGACAGATCTTTTATTTTTATTCTTTTTTTTAAACTTTTTGTCAGGAATTATTCAGCATATTTTCACGTGTAGGAAAGGCATAATATTCTGCTGCATTCTTGGAATAAACAACGCTGTGAATGATCAACACTGATGCTCTTCAGTCGAGGCAGACAGTCGCCTTCCCTCGGTCTGCTGCTGTCAGAGGTTTCTTCCCGTTAAATGGGTTTTTATTCTTCCCCGCTGTCACTAACTGCTTTCACAAAGGGAATTGTTGGGTGTCTTTCTATATTTAAAGGTCTTGACCTTTTAACATGTAAAGTCCTCTGAGATGACTTATGTTGTGATTTCGTGCTCTATAAATAAACTCCTCTCTAAAGCATTCAGTACTGCTGATCATATTATACTTGAAATCCTTTTTAGGTTTGGATGGATGGTGCACTGAATGGAAGAACTCAAGCAGTAGGAAAGACACCCCACAAAGGTCCACACATCTCAAACACTAATACATACACTAATAGCATTGCAGCCACTGTGCATTATAATGGTCATTTTTATGCACATATTACCATTTTATATGCCACCTTTCGATACATACACTGATCAGCTACAACATTATGACCACTGGCAGGTGAAGTGAATAACATTGATCATATTGGTACGTGTTCTGCCGGAAAACCTTGGATTTTGGCATCCGTGTTGATGAGACTTAGACACCCAAATAAACATCGTCCCAGAACAAGCACACTCCCTCATGCAAATGGAAATCCCAAATGTCACTGGCCTACCCCCACAGGAAAATGCACCCCACATGGCAAAAACATCAAACAATCAGGAACATCTTGAGGAACATGACAATGGCCCAAGATGTTGATTTGACCTCCAAACTTCCTAGACCCCATTCTGATCAAGCATCAACAGGATGCAGTGGAACAAGTTTAATTGACAGAGGCCCCACTGCACAACCCAGAGTACCCAAAGGATCCACTGCCCATATCCTGGTGCCAGACCCCATAGGACACCCTGAGAGGTCCTCTTGTCCATGGCCAATGTTTCAGAGCATTTTTGACCACATAAGGGGGACCAACACAATATTAGGCAGGTGGTCATAATGTTATGCCTGATCAGTGTAAGTGTATATATATGATAAATAATTTATGATCTCAGTGTCAAGATTAGAAGCCTAAAAGACTATTTGTTGGAATAAAGGATTGAATAAATACTGGAAATACTATGATGATTTACTAAATCTTTACCTCATCATCCGATAAGTAAATATGAACCAGTAAACGGATGAATGTGTATAATTTGTACTCTGTACAGGAGTTTGGCATTGAGCACTTTGATGTGCACGCCTTGTCTATGACGTGGTTGTTTGATTATTAAAATGCCAACAGATGCACAACAATCTGGACGATCTTGTGTCAGTTGTCATTTCAGCGAGATGGAAAGGTCATGATGCAAACCGGTATCAAGCTTCCTCTGATCCATACCACAGATCAGAGAACAGGCAACTTGAACTTTAAAACCACTGCTCCAATATTTTCACCGGCCTCCATGTGTACATTGATTTGGACTGCATGTAGATCTAATGTAGACTAAACGTTATCAAGTGATTCATGTGGCCTTTTTATTCAATAAATGGACGCATTTATGTGCAAAATTGCTTTTTCGCACGCCTACGATGAGAAAGGGAGATTTTATTTCAGTAAACGACAGACCTGACTAGGACTTCACAGCCATGGCTCCAACAGACTGGCTGGATCAGATACGGTCACATTTGGAACGAATGAGAGAAATGTCAAGTCTGAATCCAGAATAGCAATGAGATTGTGAGTGTAGCTTATCCCAGATGAACCCAAAAGGACACAGACAAAGATCATGTAGGATAAGTTTGTGTGCCAGAAAACCTTTTTCCAACTTAACCCCTTTGCTACTTTACATCCCAGCGGCTCAACGCAGAGCCCAAGAAACACTCCAGAGTATTTCTTGTTTAATGGATAACACACAATTGAAGTTGGAGGATTTGATTTTCCTCAGAAGTGCTCATTTACTGACTGAATGTTACAGCGGAGTGTTTCCTCACCTCCTGTGCCACCCACACACACTTGCACACACACAAAAAAGATATGTTAGCATATCGCTTAGATTCAAAAGCCAGTTTCGGGTAATAGCAACAGACTTTTACAGTGTGCATTAGTTGGCTAAACTCATCTTCACAAGGGTACTTGAGTGGTTGGAGCAATGTGGTCCTTAAGCCCCTGAGTGGTGAATGGGTAGAGGAGGAAAGGTGAGACTCTTGAGGTTCTTTTCCTCTTTAGATGGGTTCGAAGGAAGGGGTGAAGTGTGAGTTGAGCAATCACCAATGAAATACATCACTCCTGCAGACGGCCCGGTGCAGATCAAAGCGGGAGCGGCTGCTGGGAGGTTTCAAAGAGCAGCCGTCATCTCATTACATCCACGGCTTTCATGTGAAATGTTGATGAAACAGACCGTCTTCCCCCCTGTCTTTCCCTCACTCATTGGATGGAGGACAATTACATTAATATAGCCTGTGAACTACATTTTATGGATTCAAAAATTGTCCCTGCCACACCATGAATGGCAACAATCACTGGCTTTTACATACACACAACAAGAAACCTCCCTAAATAATTTTATTTAAATGAGTGAAATATTCTTTGAAATTGCCTGGAGAGAATAGTGGCGATTAAAAGTCACATCCAATTGTGAAAATGTATTATTTATCATCAAGGAATCCTGACACACACTTGCCTATGATCATGTCAGTGATGGCTGGAATATAAAAAAGAACCACCTGCCGTGCATTTGATGTGAAAGTACAGGCTGCAGTGTCTTCAACTCTCTCACTAAAACCACTGTAATGTTTAATAGCAAAAGATCAATAAAGTTAAAAGACACACATCAAAACATTTGTGATTCCACCTTCGCACTGATCAGTTACAACATTAAAACCACCTACCTAATATTGTGTAGGTCTCCTTTGTGTCTGAAGGGAAATCTGTTGGTTTCCTGCATTGTCTGGCAATGGGGCAATGGCAGCCTATCCTTTGGGTCCTGTGGGTTGCACGGCTTGGCCTTTGTGGATTCAGCTTGTTCCGGCACATTGGATGGGTGCTTGATCAGATCAGGATCTGGGGAATTTGGAGGCCGAGTGAACACTTTGGGTTCTTTGTCATGTTCCTCGAGCTGCTCTTGAGCATTTTTTGTAGAGCTGAAGGTGCCATTGGGGGTGTGCTTGTTTAGGTAGGTGGTACATTTAAAAATAATATTCACATGAATGTCAGGACCAAAGGTTTGCCAGCAGAACATTGCTGATCAGTGTTATTCACATGAAGTTGCAGTTAAACAGTTAAGCTACCTTACTCATGGTACATTCTTTTAGTTAGAAGAAATGGTAGTAATACATATTGCAACAAGTACATATGGAGGCCCCACTGCACAAGCCAGAGTACCCAAAGAATCCACTGCCAATGTCCTGGTGCCAGATCCCATAGGACACCCTGAGAGGTCCTCTTGTCCATGCCCAATGGTTCAGAGCATTTTGACCACATAAGGGGAAAACACAATATTAGATTACACTGTTTGTACATCACATATATCTGTTGCAAATTTTGTCCAGATATGCTACATAGATGTTATTAAAGAGAAGAAGTGAAAACTATGACTTGCTGGTGGCAATAGAGAAAAACTCAGGAATAAAAACAAACTTTCTGGTTCCCATATAATAATGTCCCTGCAGCACTGCTGCTGAAGACCTATTTATTACCAGCATGACATAACACACAAATTCCAACTTATGTAACATGAGCATTGTTCCTTTCAATGTGGCAGGGCCCAAAAGACATTATGATTGCCTTCAAACAAGCACCAGTTGACTGCTGTTCATGAAATGTCACCAAGTGTTTGCAAAAGTGTTTCTAACCACATAATTACTTCACTGGCCACACAAATGTTGCTGCTGGCTTAGAAGCCAATCTTTTGATGACTATTAAAAAATATCTTGACATTTAAAACAAAGGTTTCATTGTTGTCAAGTTCTCCTGCCTTTAAAGAGATGCTTGCAAGTTTAACAACAACAAAAATATAGAGAGCAGACAAAAGAAATTTCAAAAAGAACAAAAGGAGAAGTCTGAAGGTTTGGCTTCTCATGGTTTTGAATTTTGCAATGCATTCTTGCATTGAGGCTCAGTGTTGATGGAGAGAAATTGCATTTTTAAGGCGAAGACAAAGCCAGACTGTAAAAAACTATTCAGCTAAAAGCTCCTACATGTAGACTATTTGTCTCAATATGGCATTCTCAGAGGAGTTCTTCCTTGTGTAGTTGGCTGCAGAGAAATGAGAGCATGTCTGAGTATTGTGCCGGTCTGGTTTCTACCACAGACACAAAGCATTAACCCAAACAGGCACAGGATGTACTCTTAAATCTGTTTTCCTGCTAAAGCTACTAAAATAATCAAATTAAATTGTCGCATAGATGCAAAATATATGCTAAAATATTACAGTGCTCAAGTAGCAGCTGTATTCCTGTAGAACATTCGCCTGTTAGTGAAAATGTTTGCTTTCCCAAGAGAGAAGAGGCAATGTACCAATTATTATTAGTCGAAGTTATCATGTTTCAGATATGCTACTATAAAAACACTGCTGAAATAGATAAATAAATCCATACTGTACTGCAGCATTCTATAGATTTATGGTACAGTATGTGCATTGCTTCACTGAGACAAAGCACTGTGCTTACACTGGCTTCAGCACTTTATGGAAAAAAATGCAAATTCAACAGCATTTGCTTTCCTTGATTATATGCTGAGATACTCTGAGATAACAAGAAGCAACCACTGAGCTTGATTTGTTTCCTTCCTTTGATATTTGTGTGAGCAGTGGTTCACTTGCTTGGTTCTCTGCTGCTGTTTCTTCACCTGGAGCAGCTAACTAGCAACCGTTTCCCAGAGGCTGAATTGCTAACACAAGCAATTTCTGGCGAGGTGTCAGCCCGAGTGGGAGTGGGATCAATTGGGGCCAGAGGGGGCCAGGCCACATCTTTGGGCCCTCTGGCTAATTTGGCCCCACCACTAAAGACGCCCAGCAGCCCCAGCTCCTCACCCTTGACCTCCCCCCGACCCTGTTACTGTGTTGACAGTTAGCAGCAATTTCTCTCACCTTATCTACCTGGACTGCCTTTTCTTCTCTTGTGTTTTTTCAGTTCTGACTGTTGCCAGTTGGATCGTGACCTTCGGGGCTGCTCTCTGAATATAGATGAAGAAGAAAACTGAAATGGTTGGTTGGAAATGAACAGGGCTTTTTCTTTAGAAGTGACAATATTCTTATGAAACAGCTCTGACATGTATAGAGAAGTGCAGAGAGCATAAATGTGATAGGTTGGAATGTACAGTAAAAGCTATAAACAACTGTGATAGGTGGTTATGCTTTTGAGGACATTCTGAGGACATTATGTATGTGACAAGTTAAAAGCTAATGATATGTTAGTTAAGATCTTATAATTCATGATAGTTGACAGATGAGTTAAAAAAGGTTTTTGAATTTATAAATAGGTTAAAAGTGCAATACAGAGTCAAAACAGTAAAAATGTGTGTTAAAAAGAGTTGAATAATTAATGGTTGATTTCATGTATGTTATTTAACTCATTACTGTTTATGTTAATGCCATGATTGAAGGATCTGTAATCCTCCGTTATGCCTGAATCAGTTAGCCTGAAATCGATTGCTTTGGTCTCCTCCCACCCTGAGCGGGAATCGCCGTGTATTTCCTCATTCCAGTAAAGTCCTGGTTAAGGAAACACACACCAAATCACGGCTGTGATTATTTCTCCCCATTTTCAGGGGCGTAACATAAACACATACCAACAGTTTGTGACATATTTATTTGCTATACATGGCCACACGTTTACAATATCACATTTTACCAAACGGAAAACATGTTATAACACAAACACTCTATTCTTCAATTAGCTTGACATTTATCATGATGTTCCTAAATTGCTATTGCCATATCTTAAAAAAAAAAAAAAAAAGTATCCTCTTGGTTTTAATATACTGAACAAAGACCAGCTAAATTCAATTTTTTTTATTTTTAAAATTTTATTTAAAATGAATTTTCATTTAAATCAGGTAAATATCTTTATTCCAAAAATCTCTAGTGACATTTCACAGATTTGTTTATTAAATATAACGATATATTTCTTTCAAATTTGAGATGATGCCTGCAATTTATAGTATTTTGTAAAATTGCCAAGATATTCCTTTAACTACATGTCTATGTTATGTTACTAATCAGTGCCATACTTACAGTCTACATATGTCTTTATTTACACTCGTGCAAGAGGGCACACTTTACTTTTCTCCTTCATCAACACGTTTAAAATTTGTTCATGATTTTAAATAGACGAAAAAGCAGAGACATAAGGCTCAGTAGGATGGTGACCTTAGAAGAGGAGCAACGTATCTGCAGAATGTCTGTGTAGATTCTCAGTCATCCAGTTCATGGTAATGATAAGTGCTTCAGTAAAAAGCAACTGGACTTCTTTATTGGTTCTTAAGACATCTCACCTCTAATCCAAGAGGCTTCCTCAGTTCTAAGAAGCAGTCCTGAATGTAAAATTATGGGAACAGGGGAGCCTCTTGGACAGCCAAAACAGAAGTCCAGTTGCTTTTTACTGAAGCACTTAGGATTAACATATTTAGAGAAACACCTAATCCAAATCCAATAATGAGCAGGACAGAGCTGCCAACATTAGCCTAAACTCTTATATAGAGGTATCTAGATCAGGTTTCCACACACTAGGGAAGTACTACACAGTAAATGTGCTATTGTGAAGAAGCTTCTATTTCTAACTTGTAATCCCATGCATAATGTAGTATGAAATTCCTTGGACTTGGAAGTAATGCTTATGACTGTAGTAAAAGTACTGTACAGATTACCACTAAAGTAAATATACTCATTATACAAAAATGGCCCTTTCTGTGAAATTATGGAGCACACAAAGTGCCAAACTTTTTATTTTATTTTTTATTTTTTTTACATATGCCTAATTATATATACATAATTTGTGGACATGTAGAGTCTTTATAATAGTGGATCATAGATACGTCATTTGATCATACGTAGTAAACTAACTATTCAACTAAAATGACTACAACAAAGAGTAAAAATACAGTATTTGCCTCATGATAAGAAGTATAAAGAAAAACAGAGTGGAAACAATCAAGTAATGTTCAAATACCTCATATTTGTACCTTTGTGCAGTACTACTACTTTCTATCATTGAATGTAGAGTAAATCAAAGCTTGACCGACATGCTTATCTTATCTGCCTTAACAAAAACACAGTGTAGATGGATAATAGTGTGTCCAGTCAACTTGCATCACCTACTGACTTTCATTGTCAGCTGTTTTTTTCACATTTACATTTATGGCAACATATTGTATACACTGATCAGCCACCTCATTAAAACCACTCACAGGTCAAGTGAATAACGCTGATCATCTCATTAGAATGCAATGTTCTGCTGGGTATTGGCATTCATGCAGATGTTCCACCTACCCAAACATTATTGCAGACCAAGCACACCCCCTCCCTCGAGCCTGAGGCCTCATACTGCAACCAACAGGCCTATTTCCTGATGACAGCCCCCACAGGACACCCCAAGAGGTTCTGCCCCCATGCTGATGGGTCAGAGGTGTTTTGGCAGCATAAGGAGGACCTACACAACATTACAAGTCATAAAATAGACGGGTGGTTTTAATTCTGTGGCTATAATACATTGAGGGAATACACAAAGTTGCATCCCTGTTTGTTCTATTGAGAAACATCATTTTTGCACTTTTTTAAAAAGCACACCCCAAATGGTAGGATAACTCAAAACCTTCTCTCCCTTTGCACCATTTAGATCCAAATTCAAGTCTGTTCACATTAATTTGTGTTGCAATCAAGCCATCTCCAAAGTTTGCCTCCAGTTAGACTAATATCTGCTGCCTAGTTCTCAGGTCAACAGTGCAAGGTAAAGCTGCAGAACATCACATTCTGAGTATTAATAAAATACCTACAGTAAGTCTTTTTTTGTCTGCTCTGTGAATCCAAGGCCATCGTTTCCCCTTGCAATTGCACAATCAGCCAGCCATATTTCCTCCTCTTTCTCAGACCCTGTCATCTATCTGCATGACCTCCAGTCGGGCCCGACCTTGTGACGGGAATCACAGAAAAAGCACCATTAAATGTTGATGAAAAGAGAGCATATATTTGAAGATGCCGTATTAATGATGTGACAAGCACTAATTCAAAGTGAAATTCTCGCAAATACGCACACACACACACACACACGCACACGCACACACGCAGAGGCACTGTCACACACCCACAGACACAGCGAGACTCCTGGGAACGATGGATCTTGATTAAGTGTGGGGAAGAAGGGGGGAGTGCGGGGAGCAGAAGACGACACGTCAGACTCATTTAACGTAAAGTTATGACACTTTTATGAGGCCTGCTTTGAAAATTGGCAAATACAACACACATACACACACTTCTCTCTAACACACACACACACACACACACACACACACACACACACACACACACGGAGGCAGGTATGTCGGGCTCAACGGCAAATTCCTTTACACAGCACATACTGTAAAAGGCTACAAACCGAGCATACTGATAGGTGCTAAGCCATCCTTTCCTGTACGGTTGCATCCGCCGCAACATATCTCCGTCCTGTCTCACAGTCAATTTCTGATCCTCCCTTGATGGAATGACCTTGGAGTGAGGACTCTGCTATTTTTTAAGCTTCATTTTGGCAACTGTCAGCATGTATGTGTGTGTGGGTGTCTGTGTGAGCGGAGAAACGCCTACGTGTGCTTGTGATTCCTGGGAAAATAGAAAGAAAAAAAAAAGAGAGAGAGAAAGAAATCCTTTGTGCTTTGCTTTTTTGTGTGTGCACATAGTTGGAAGCTCCCACGCTTTTGTCCTGCGACGCATTCGGAGTCTGTCAATCAATAGCCTCCAATTACGAATATAATACACCCAATTGACTCGACGGGCGGGCGGCTAGATTGCAGCGTGGAAAGCTATTAAAGGGGTGCGGCGTGGCGTGCAGAGAGGCGAGCCCCGAGAGTTGTATGCGTGTGCGCACGTCGGGAGGGGCGAGGGGGGCAGACAGGGCTGAATGGAGGACGCTGTCAGGAACTAATAGCTTTGGGATGTAGTGCTGGGCTGTGTGTGTGTACAGCAATCTCACTCCGTCTTTAGGAGGATGTGAGGTGGGGAAGGAGGGGGTGAGATAAGACAGGGAGGGTTTCTACACACAGGATGGCCCGGGCATTAACGGAGGACAGCGAGGTGCCATCTGCATGTGCATCTTTATCCAGTGCGTTCGACAGTCCACGCCAAGGCCTCGCCAAAACCAGCCCCGCCACCCGCTGCAGACTGCTACATGATAAAGTGACTGTTCTGAGATTGAGCGCCACCTCTGCTGTGATACACCTCTGTCAAGAGAAGACAGGCATAAAAGAAGACGAAAAAAAAGAGGGACTGAGGCAAGATAGCGATAGACAGTGAGGGGGTGTGGGTGGAGGATAAAGAGGACTCTGGAGATAACTAAAGCATTTGAGAGACAGGTGCAATATAGAGGAAGAAGAAGAGAGTACAGGGTGGGAGGAAGCGACGCAGGGGGGGAGTGTTGGAAATGAAGGAGGACGATCTGAGGAAATGACAGAGAACGAAAGGCACAGATAGGGTATCGGACAGCTATTTATTCTCATAAATATCAGCGCTATCGTCTGGGAAGAATGTGAAATTTTCTAAAGAGGAGAATCAGGGAGACAAACAGCAATAAAAGAGGGAAAACAGAGAGACAGACAGAGAGGAATAAGGCTGAGATAATGAGCAATGAACAGAGAAAGCTGTTTGCTTTTATGAAATCATTGCATTCTGCTCGTGTTTATCTTCTGTTTATATCACAGGCTCCCACACAGTCAGAGGAATCGAAGGACTCGCACGCTGAGATGGAACCCCACGGTTTGACTCCAATAAGTATTTGGTATTGACAGATTTCTTCCGACTGACACACATAATTGTGATACGAGTGCTGTAGACAAACCGTGCTATGTCAAATTCCAGTCGAGCTGTCAAGGTGATTCACGCTGTATTGATGATCTGGCACACATTTAGCCCAATTCAAGAATGTGTTGGAATCAATGAATGGTGTCTAATGCCTAAAATTAGTTTGAACCACATCGAGGTGGAAACATTGACAAGTAAAAAGTTGCTCTGTCGATGTCATGGTGAGATGAGCGATGTTTTCTTTAGCTCCAGCGCTGCAGTTTCTATATAGTGAAGACTGTATCAGTTATGATATCTAGATTTTTTTTTTTTTGTCAGAGAGGAGAGAGGATTGACTTCCAACCATTTTTTTGGATTACTCACAAAAATGGCATTCATATTCATTCCAGCATCAAATGCTTTCGGAAGAACTGTAGTTAATTTTGAAATTAATTCAAGTCAAGTGTGCCATGACATACAGTGCCGTGCAAAAGTATTTGCCCCCCCTACAGAAATCTTCACACTGGGTGAAAATGGCATCCATGGGAGAGTTCCAAGGCTCAAACCACTCCTGACCAAAAAGAACATAAAGGTTTGTCTGGCATTTGAATAAAAATATCTGGATGAGCCCGAAGACTTTTGGAGTAACATCCTGTGGACTGATGAGTCAAAGGTGGAAGTGGCATAAAGCTAATACTACATTCCACAAGAAGAACATCATACCAGCAGTGACACATGGTACTGCTAGTGTGACCTGTGATCTGGACAACTTGTCATAACTGATGGAGCCATGAATTCTTCTCTCTATCAGAAAATCCTCCTGGAGAATATCCACCCATCAGTTCATGACCTGAAAGCTCAAGCACAAATGGTTTATGCAGTATGACAATGATCCAAAGCACACAAGTAAGTCCACCTCTGAGTGGCTCAAAAAGAACTAAATGAAGGTTATGGAGTGGTCAAGTCAAAGTCCGGACTTGAATCAAATTGAGACGCTGTGGCAAGACCTTAAAAGGGCAGTTCATGCTCGTAAACCATCTAATGTGACCAAATTATAAGTATTATACAGAGAAGAGTGGACCAGAATTCCTCCATGGTGATGTAAAAGACTGATCACAACATTTTGCAAAATGTTTTACTGCAGTTGTTGCTGCCAAAGGTGGCCCAACCAGTTATTAGGTTCAGGGGGGCAATTACTTTCTATTACAGGGGTGATATAGGTTTTCAATAAATCTTTAGTAAACCATAATTTCAAAACTTCATTTTGTGTTGTGTGGGTTATCTCTGTATAATATTCAATAAATATAAATATTAGTTTGACGATATGCAAATATAGAAGATTCCTGTAAGTCATCGTCAAGACCAACAATTCCTCATTAAGCAGCACTTGGTGACAGCAGGGAGGAAACGTTCCCTTTTAACAGGAAGAAACCTCCGACAGAACCAGGTTCAGAGAGGGCGGCCATATGTCTCGACTGACTTGTGTGCGGGCAGAGCGGGGAAGGAAAAGATGAGCGTTTGAGAAACAACAAACACTGGGCAGATCCCAGGGGCTAGAAGCTGCAGATCATAAACAAGCACCCAAGGATTCAGAGATACCTGCAGAGAGGTACAGGAAGAAAGAGGACAGAGCTCCCCTAACCATGAGAGAGGGAAAACACAAAGGTAACAACATGCAATAGTGGCTTATAAATGCATGGGGAGTGAATGAGAGGAGAGTAGAGGAGCTCAGTTCATAATGGGAGGTCCCCCAGCAGTCTAAGGACAGTTCAGGGTCCAGCCATAACTACGAGTATAAGCTTTACCAAAAAGTAAAGTTTAAAGCTAAATCTCAAAAGTAGAAAGAGTGTCTGCCTCCTGAACCCAAACTGAAAGCTGATTTCACAGCAGAGGAGTCTGATAGCTATTCTACTGCTGGAGATAAGGTATTGGAAAGCTTCTTACTTTCATTAACATATACAAATCTACATAAGGAGACATTTATTTTGGCTATATCTGCTAACCAGGAATTTAGCAACACATTAAAAATACTATTAAATAAGAAAATAGGAACAGTACCTCCCTGCCAGAAATGTATGCATGACACTGTGAAGATAAGTTTGAGCCACGCACGCTGAGGAAAAGACTTTAATCCTTGCATCAGCTCTCATCTCTTTATCTCGGTTGAATTGTTCTTGCAGTATTTATTGCAGTAAGATGTAGCATATATCAAATGAAACTGTATG
>OMNN01102109.1:35250-48589 GCA_900302755.1 Chromis chromis
CATGGTGGAAATTGATATTTTCTGGTTGTTGACAGTATTTTCAGATTTAGGGAGTGATAAAAATATATTCTCAAAATGCCTTCTGTAAAAGCCTGTGACTCTAATATGCCAACAAAATGAAACAAGATTTTTTGAGCTGGCTTTGTCAGTGTTCAGATTTCTGTTATGGCAGTTAATGCAAATGATGGCATTTTTTTTTTTAGATATATGCTTCATTAGCATATTTCAACATTACATTTCAGAAAGCTTGTAATGCAAATATGTATTGTCTTATTGGAAGTAATCAACTTTGGAAGTTTCAAAGTGACGAGTATCAGTTAAAAACTTGACCCCATTCACCTGAAATGTCTCCTGTTAAAACTATCATGTCATCCAGTTAAGTCTACTGCCTTTTTCCAGAAAAAAACAAGTGATTCTGACATCAAGTCCAACATTTTAGAAGACTTGTCACCTCTTAAAGCCTTTTCTTTTGCTTTTAGGCACAATGTAACCATGGCACTGCTGCACTCTGAAACCCATTTCTACCTGGCCAAAGCTGAACTGTTTTGACCAGTGGAAGCTGTGATGAACACCTGCAAAGACAACAGAAATGTGGAGAAGGAAAAGCTGATATTGTATATCTGAACACAGGTTTATTGGAACTAATAATTCTGAAAATGTGCAGAGGAGTGGGTGCAGGAGCAGGTGGTATGGATCGAGGTTGGGTTTCTGGCAGACTAAATGATCTGGTGGAGAGTGAAGGGTTGATCTACTGCTTGCCTTGTATGAATCTCAGGTTTACATATGATCTGGTAGCCTGTGTGGAAAAATACTAGAAACAAAGGGAGTAGGGAAGTAGAGGCAAAGCTGGTATTATGGCACTCCTCAACAGTGGCAAATTTATCACATGTCGCTGCAAATGTGTCATCAAATGTACCTTCATTGGACAATATAATCAAAAGAAGAATTAAAGACATGGTCGATGACAAAGAGCAACATTTGATGGAAGTTGAGTAACCCCACTTATGTCAGTGGATTCATTCGGTATATTGATGATAACTTTGTCACAGAAATGTTTCTCCTCCACAAAGACATGAAAAGCTATACAGGAGAAGAAAAGGCGAGGAAAATGGAAAAAGTTTAAAAAGAGTTTAAAAACAAAACTTTGACCTGAGAAATTTATGGTTCAGTGTGCACGATGGGGAGACCGAAACCCAAATGTTGTGACAAACCACTGTATTTTGCATCAGGAAACATTAGTCGCCAAAACCATGCAGCCGGAGTTGGATCGGGCTGTGCAGATGGTGAATTACATTAAACCAAAACCCCTAAAGCCTCTTCTTCCCAACTGTATGCCGAGATGGGAGCTGATCACCAGATCCTCCACACATTGACTGCGACGAAGGAAAGTCTTGTCCTGTCTTTATGAGCTTTGAGAAAAGATATTTGAATTTTCAAGTAAAAACGCTGTCCCACATGAATCCGACCTCAAAGATGAGATGATGGTGCACCAAGCTGGTTTACCTCGCAGACATATTTGGGCATCAAGTTAAAACGGCAGGCTTCAGGGCAGGAATACAAACATGCCCTCATCTCAGAGGTTTATGGGCAAGCTTACCCCAGGGCACGAGGCTCCATGGACATGTTCCCATTGGCATCACGCCACAGGCAGCCAGGGAGCACGAACATCTTCAGACATTAAAAGAAAAGTTTGAGTGCTTTTCCCCCACACATGGCCCACACTGAAAACTATGACTGGATTCGAGACTCATGCAATCAGGAGTTCAACAGAAAAGACCATTTTGAGAGGAGAGAGAGGAATGCACAGAGCTCCGTATGGACCACATAATGAAACTTACATTCAGTGAGCTCCCACTGAACCAGTTTTGATTGGCTTCTGCATCAGAGTACCCAACCACCTCCTGCCATGCTATTGAGAAATTTCTTCTTTTGCCCACTACCTACCTGTGTGAGCTTCCATTCTCTAGCTTGGTTTACATGCAGAGCATCAGGAGGTCACGGCTCTATGTTGTTCAGGACTTGTGAGTGGTCCTTTCCTCACTCCCACCTAGGATTAAAAAGCAAGCAGGAGTAAATGTTTTAATTCTGATTTAAACTTAGGTTACATTTAAAATTTCTGACTTCTTTTTAAGTCAATAACATTGTTTTTTCTCTCACTTTTTGCATGTCAATCAATTAATTCTCTTCACAATTTAATTTTTTTTTTCTTCTCCATACATACTCTGTTCTCTGTTGACATGTATCGACTGTTTATATGTCAGTTAGTTTCCGTCTAAGTGCATTTCTTTGTCTCCTTAGCATGTAAACAGGGATTACATCTTGCTGGACCACGACTGCTTCGCTCCCAGTCCAGATCTACACCTTCTCTTAGTCTCTCTCTCACATACATAGAAGCCTGGTCTTACTCTGAAATTGTTGCCTTGCCAATTGAACACACTGGGTAAGCTTTAGCATAATTTTTCAGCACGTAGGGTTTTCTTATGAAGTTCTAAAAAGTTGTGAGCATCAGCTGGTGTTGCCACTGTTGCTCCTTTTCAAGCAATGGGAAGTTCGCTTGTAACATGTGCTTAACTTTGTGAAAGGGGGTATTTTAACCCAAACCATGATCATTTTCTATATCTAACCATGTAATTTTGGTGCCTTAGCTTAACCAAACAGCAAGAAAACAAGTGTGGCTAAGGGAAAAATGGTCAGACAAAAATTCATCCGTGTTTCTCTCAAGATACCAACGACTCTGACAAAACTTCATTTTTTGACACCCTGACAATGAGAACAATTTGCACTCATGCCCTTGCTTCCTCTTTTTTAATTTCATTACCTCATTTGTAAATCCCGTGACCTGTCTGGTTTAAATTAGTGTGTTGCTGATTTGATGTAACTTTACAAAGTGTCAAGTGAATTCTTGAAGGATTTTGTTGATTAATATTTCATGAATAATACAGTTTGTTGATTTTTTTTGGCATTAATAAATGAAATGTGATTTTGCTGAAAATCACTGCTCTAGCTGCTATTAATACCTGGTGAGACAGCGAACAAGCAGATGTCAGAGTAACAGAGTGTCACTGCAATTAGTAATTGTGATGTAATTACTGAAATTGTAATGCCTTACACTACCTGCTACTGGAAAAAGTAATCACATTACTGCCACGCATTGACAAGTATTGTGTTACTGCTCAACACCGATCCAGACATATGATAACAGGAATTTCTTGGCTGTGTGGACTTAAGAGTCGTAATTTGAAAAGAGATTGTGTATCCGGTAGCAGTATCAGCAGCTTAGTCCACACATACATGGGTATTTCTTAAAACTAATTTTTTCTTTGTCCATATGAAAATGCAAGAAGACAATTGAAGTGCTGTAAACAGCATGCCAAACTAACAGGAGGCAATATAACCCTGAACCTAAAGCCATGCGTGCCAACCAGGAGGATGAAAATATCTATTGGTATCTATTGGTATCTACTGGTACTGCAACCAACAATAATCACTGAGGAAGAGGGGAACCATATGGGGACTGATTCTGATGCCTTTGTTCCTCAATATAGTGGATGAGTAACTGCAAATGCATGTATAAACATATAAGTTTAGCACTGCCACTACCTTGGTAACGTCTGTCACTGTGAAGCTACTTCATATCAATAAGGGAGATAATGGCGCACACTGTAGGCTCATCTCCTTTCACTAATTTCAGCCTCCGTGACTCCTGGGTCCTCCATCCTCTGGCCTGAGACTTGGTGCATCATCACAAAGGATGTCACAATTCCTAAAATGCACCGTGAGCAGACAGGATCGAGGAGGTTTTGAGCAAGGATGCACAGGAGTATCCTGTCTGTGTCCTCGATGAAGTCTTTTCAACACTCGTGACATAAAAGAGGCAACACACAGCTGGGAAATACACCGATCAGGCATAACATTATGACCACCTGCCTAATATTGTGTTGGTCCCCCTTATGTGGTCAAAAATGCTCTGAACCATTGGACATGGACCAGAGGACCTCTCAGGGTGTCCTATGGAGTCTGGCACCAGGATGTTGGCAGTGGATCCTTTGGGTACTCTGGCTTGTGCAGTGGGGCCTCTGTCAATCAAACTTGTTCCACTGGATCCTGTTGATGCTTGATCAGAATGGGGTCTAGGAAGTTTGGAGGTCAAATTAACATCTTGGGCGATGTTCCTCAAGATGATCCTGATTGTTTGATGTTTTTCCATGTGGTGGGGTGCATTTTCCTGCGGGGGTAGGCCAGTGGCATTTGGGATTGCCATTTGCATGAGGGAGTGTGCTTGTTCTGGGACTATGTTTATTTGGGTGTCTAAGTCTCATCAACACAGATGCCAAAATCCAAGGTTTTCCAGCAGAACACCACATAGTACCAATATGATCAATGTTATTCACCTGTTATTCGTTTATCTTCACCTCAGTGGTCATAATGTTGTGGCTGATCAGTGTAAACTTGAATGACCATAAAAATAAAACTTTAGTGTGACGAAGACAGAGACTAACAGGTCAGATTGTGACAAACCATTAACAGGAGTTGAAGTTAGGTTTGTTGCTTCCAGCTGTTTGTAGGTGTATTTCCTCTGAGGTTATCAAATACCTTCACTCTAACAGATAGATGAAGTCAGCAATGTTGCTTATCCTATAACCATAAAGAGCGTTATTGCATCAAAGTCCCGCTTTAACATTCGTCACCATAAACAGTTGAGCTATGATCAGCAGCCCTGATTTATCACAATGCACTTGACACCTGTCACCAAAATGTTTCTATCGCTAACAAACATCGACCTGGAAGCGAACAAGTGATTTTTCCTGGCATCAAATGGGACTCGAGTCTCTGGAGGGAGAAAACGGAAAAACTATCTTAAGTAGGATTTAAAATATGGAACAGCATGTTTGTTTGGAAGGAGAGGAGGCAGTGAGCTGAGTTGTGGTGCCTGTGTTAGTGAAATTTAATGTTGAAAAAGTAAACACTACTATTTTATCAGATCATCTTGCACATCCTCCAGACGGCAGCTGAAGTTATTCCTCACCGCAGCATTAACAAGCCCCGTGTGTATTTTACTCTCAACTCTCAAACCATAATCATTGTGGCCTTGTGTCACTGCAGAGGCTAAAGAAAATGTAATTAGTAGAGAAAAAAAACTGTCACTGACACTGTGGGTAAACTAATTAACCCAGTGGTGAGTGATCTTTTTGAACAGCTGGACTGAGATGTTGCAGCAGCTTGTAGCCTTGTCTGAACTGAAGCTGTATTATTCTGCTGGGTGAAGAGGTTAGGCCAAAGCTGACAATCAGAGACAGGCCGGGAAAACTCTAAAGCAGTCCCGATGGTTTTCCTTTAATAGTTTAAATGCCTGGGATATGAGTGTGACAATGAAATCCCTACAGAGACTCATTTCTAGATAGAAAACATACTGAATTGGCCTCATTATAGATATCTGAAGCACAATTTGACAATCCTACAAAGACATCCCAGAAGAGTTACGTGGACACTGATTTAATGCAAATCATTCTTGATAAAATTATTTATCTGAGATGAAATATGAGATTTAAAGGGATATTTCAGTTTCTCCGAGGTGGGATTGAATGAGGTACTCATTAATAGTCATTGTATGGACACAGCAGATGAGGAGATGATGCCCCAGTATGGAGAAGGAGCGAACTGAAGCTTTTATATTACTATCTTCAAAACAACCAGACGCTGTTGAAAACAGTTTAAAAACAGTAATTTTACCCTGTAGGACATGGCAGTTATTAGTCTGTTATTGTGTGACTTTGGTGTTAATTTGGACCTGATCTGGAGGCTCTTAAATAGCATAAAGTGGTACACCAGCTTTAGTTCCCTGTTTGGTTGTCTAAAAGTAAGGTAAAGGAATGAAAACAATCTCAATACTGAGTTCTCTAAATTGATCTTTTTAGCTGAGTAATCTGTTCTTAAGTGGCTGAAATATGTTTTATTGCTGACCCGTCTACAGCAGTTCATTGCTCAGCTTCCGTGTCGGTCCTCCCGTCTGAATATTCAAACTGATGATGTGCCAGACATGATCTGCTGTAAATAATACACCGACAATTGACAAGTACCTCATAAAAACCCACTTCAACGAAACCGATCCATCCCTTTAATCATCCTGACATGAGACATTATCACCTGATGTTGACGTGCAGGGAAGTCTGAAGCTGTTGGAATACAAGAAAGGCAAAGACACGGCTGGAATTAATTTTTAAAAAAGAAAAAAAGCTTCTGATTTTACATTTTTCCTAAAGAACATTTTCTTAAACTTTGAACTGAATAAAAACCAGAAGTGAAACTGATATTTTCTAGAAAAAAAAATCACAAAATTCACTGGTTCCAGCTAAATAATTATCTAGATCTACTGCTTTTGTCTATAAAGAGTCTCCATCATCCAGGTCCTGCTATATCAAAGAGTTAAAATGAAGTTAACTAGACTTGTTTGTTTGCAGAAGATGCTTCACCTCTTATTTAAAAGGCATCTTCAGTTCCTGCTGACTCAGATCCAAAGTGACTGATTTCTTGGTGCTAACAGCTTCACAAGCACTTAAACAGCCAAGACTCCTCACCAGCCAGTTAGAACTGAAGAAGTTTTTCAGATGAGAGGTGAAACGTCTTCACCAAACTCAAGAAAGTACAGTTTGCTTCATTTTAGCACTGCTTTTCTATTTTGTAGGAGAGAAAGCAGAATATCTTTAGATTTTTGACTGTTTTTGTCAAATAAATGAGGAATTTGAGAAACTATGATGACACCTTTCACTGTTTTCTACTTGCAAATACAAGTAACTGTTGGCTGAATGTAAAGAGGTTTCATGGCTCATTTCATTATCTACACAGAGATCAGTACAACTATGTAGCTGACGCGCTGTATATTTGCATATTTGCACTCAAGCATGTACTAAGCATAACGTATGGTTTGCTTCACAAAATCAACATTTACATTTTTCAGAACTGAAAAACACCCATTAATTTTTGAATTCTAATTAATAATCTCATATTGCTCAAGCGTATGCCATCCAGCATTTCACTGCACTTATTGTGACAGATACAAGTTTTGGATCGTGCTTTATTGTGCAGATGGGACACCGTGTGGACACTCGCAGGCTTCTCGAGCGCATTGAAACATGGTCTAACACAAACACATCAGCAGGCTTGTACACAAACACGGGGAGCGAGACTCGACAGCACGGGCAGATGATCGGGGTTGTAGTGCAGCTTTCATCACCATAGCACTCGGTCTAACACCAGCTATAAATACCAGCCGCCCTCACCGCTGAACCTCTCCCTCCACACTATGCACATCATCCCTCTTTCACAGAACCGGCCGACTGACACCAGGAAACACCTTGAAATCCAAACTGCTCATTGTGCGGTGGCTCGTGTACCTAGAATCCCTCCGACCCGACCCGAGAAACACACACACTTTCCACTGTCTTTCCTGGACTCCGTGAGGCTCCGGTGTCATCTCTGCTCCCACCCTCTTTATCACGCCCTTTCCAGCATGTACCAGTGATAAAATATCAAAACTGGACTCCAAACTGGTAAAACCGTGTCTAAACGTCTGAGGCGGCAGAGCGTGAGCGGGTCAGTAAAATCCTGGTGACCTTTCGGCGTGCCGTCTGGCGCCGCGCCACTCTAAACAGTTGTTCTAATGTTAACCCCCACGCTGCCAGCTAAGGTTACAGCCCGAATGCCTCTCGTTATTATCACATGATCTACCAGGGTATATCATGGCAAACCTGGAGACCAATGCAGGGAATGATGGGACAACTGTGATTGTGATGATATGTAGGTTAAATGTTGTTAACCTACATATCATCACATATAAAGTTACAGTGATTTTGACTCCCCCGAGGTCCACAGCAGCTGCTACTTTACAGATTCTCCACCTATTTATTCTCGCAAATAAACGGATGTGCAACTGTTGTATAGAATATTAATGCATACAGTGTATTATTTTGATAATATATATTGTGTATAAGCAATTTTTTAGATCATTACAGTTTAGTTTAGGAGATATTCTGATGCAGCCTCGAACTGAGAGAACATATTTTTAAAAAGTCTAAACTTGTTGAGTGCATTGCATTTCATATGTTATGTATTATGCTGTTTCCTTGCGCCTTAAATGCCAGCATGCTTCCTGGTTATGTTTTTCTGGTGTACATAACTAATCTGAAGACAGTATATCTTTGTCTTCTTCCTGTCAAGCATTGCAACGTGTGGTGTAATTGTTGTTTTCTGGGAAATCTACCATGACAAGCCTTCAGCCAGGCATTAAAAGATTATCAAGCTTGCTTGAGGTGGATAAATTTGCATTTACAGTGACGTAAAAGCTGAAAAACCTTGAAGAGATGCTGAGGAATCCTCCATGGAGTTACCCAACACAAGAGCTGCATCTCTTTAAAAATACAAAGGAACCTACTGTATGAACATGCCATTATAATTATCATTATATAATATTCTCTTCTTTAGGTCATATTTTCCTATTTCCTGGTTCTGTTTTATTTATTGTAAACTGAATAACTGGCTTAAAATCTGTAATTCAGTTCTGTAACACAACCCTGTTATATGTAAATGTATAAGTTTATTGTATTTTGAATTGAAGTGCTGTTACATAAGATTTTAAATAATATGTAGATTTTTTTAATTCCCAAAATAGTAAAAATAAATATTCATATTGCTTGTTTTGTTTGACCACCGTCTTTACTACTTCAGTCTAAGTTCAGTGATGTAAAACTATTGTATAACACATTTGTTTTGCATTCTTGTGATATGCAAAGGCAGTTATGAAAGACGTTATCTAATCCATCTCTCATTAATTCTCATCAGCCATGTGAGTATATTAACAGAAGACAGGACAAACAGTTGACTTGTGTTCGTCCTGCCGTGACAGGGTCACTCAGCTCCAGGCTTGTTTTGTTTTCTTTGGTTATTTTAGAGTAATCCACGCTTGTTAGTGGCATTCCTCCCTCTCAAAATATAAAGCAGAGTTCTGATTAGGGAAAATTATTAGATGCGCAAGCTGCCAAGCTAAACAGAGGCCCTTTATCCACATCGCAACATAACTGTTTAAAATAGAAAAAGGCCCTTTTTTAGCAGGACGGTGCAACCTCCTCTTCAAGGAGGACTTGACATTTGTGATTAGATCCTTCTTAGAATTTGTTGTTATGATGGTCAAAGAAATGTAAACTTACAGTATCCTTATAGTTATATACTGTGTTATAGTTTAATATGATGCTGTACAAACATCCCTCAATACGGTGACAGGACATAATGTATGTGATGTTTGGTCGCACAGTCAGTGATGTAAAAGTTGGCTTTTCCTTTGTCACTTTGATGGCACCATTTCAAAGACAATGCGAGGAATTAATGCACATTCTTTGCACTAAGTAAGAAATTCAATTAGATAAGAGTCAGAGTAGCTCTTGTACACTGATTAACAGTGCAACTCTGCCACCTGCTGTTTTAAAACCAATCAAAAAATGTCTTCCTTTTGCACAGGTTTTGGAAGCAAAAAAGAACTTCTGTAATAAATAAGAATAAACAACTGATTTCAAAATAAATATATTCAAAAGACAAACTGAATGACTTAGTAGAAGTGTTACCAAACCTAAAAGAAAGACCTGAGATCACTGAAAAAGACGTAAAATATATTGTATTTTTAAAAACTACGGATGCGTACTAATGAATGACAGACAGTTTCTGCATCTTTTTCCTCTTGCAAACATCACATTTCTCCAAGATCACACAAAGAAACAAGTTTTGAAGCTGTTCTTTTTGTTGAATAACTCCACTCTAATTCAGAAAATGACTGTCTTACCTGTTTGATCTTGCTGGTTATGACAGAGGGCAGTTTGACTCGCAGCTGCTCCGTCTCCTTGAAGGTTGCTGGGAAGCCGCTCAGATAGGCCAGAGACTGCATGCGAATCAGACCTGGAGCCTCTTTATCTGTCGTCTGCATGACACACAGCAAAGGGGTTCGCTTGAACGTTCCAGAAAAACACCTTTTGATGTTTAATTATGTTCATTCTGTGGTCATAAATATGAATGAGGGTTGTGCCATTTACAAAGAAGATAGGAGAATACATAGAGGATACATGAAATCAATTCTGCATGTATTAAACTCACCAGGTAACATCTGGACACAGAGAACTTTTGGTCTTCTCTCGACACATCTGTATACGCTTTGTCAGCTGTAAAAACCAATGAACAGATGATGAGCCACAGAATTTAGATATATCTTCAGGTGTACAGGTATATTTAAATCTTCTTCATCATACAAGCGTACATAAGTGACAGATGATGCAACCAAAAACTCGCTGGTGTTACTGACCAGACTGAATGAATTACACTTTGTCAACATCAGTGTCCTCGAGCAAGACGCTGATAATCAAGTGTGTCTCCTGAGCAGTAAGAACTGTACAACTGTGACTGATTATCAATGAATATCCGCTCAGAAAAATGCCCATAACTAATCTTGGTCACTTGACGTCCTACTGACTGACATTTTACAATTTCATACTTTGTTAAGCTGGAAAACAATAAATGGTCATCTGCTAGTTTTAAGACAACATGGGACTTTTTTCACATGTGCTGATAATTTAACTTTTCCTGTCATCCCAGACTGACAAACTCACATGCCATATTATGTGTTTAAATCAGGATTTAAGCTTGTTATCTATTATCTATTTTTGAAAAAATGGAAAAAGTTAACCATCAACTGATAAGTCAATAACAAGCAACATACAAGTTTATACAGAGCTTTATAGGTGGAGCGATTGTTCAAAATGTTCTTATTCCTCCACTTCCTGATGTGGGTGTCAGGCTGTACCAAGTAAATAAAACTGCACAAAGCCACTGGATTAAAAAGTACTTAAGTGGAACATTAACCACTATTATGTATATTGGAAGATAAGACAGTGTTGCATTACAAGTGACCAATTAAATGCAGTGGCTTTGCGCTGTCTTGTTACAGAGTGAAGCCTTGTATTATTGAACTACTACTGATGGTGCACATACCGTCTTTTTAAAGGTTAATTTTGAGTGTCATGATTGATGCCTTGAATTCTGCTATAGTAGAAATGTAAAGGTGTTCAAATAACCAGAATAGTGCTGAGACTTAATGCTTACCTATTTTAAACAGAAAGCAAAATTCCTATATATATTGTTATATATAATGCAGACTATGAATGCACATGTGGCCAAGCACCACAATGTTTAAAGGTGTTTGAGTATGGAAGACTTCAGTGTAACTATGACACCATGTAGACATGGACAAAATACAGTCAAATTTATAGAAATGGTACTTTAGGATCTCAATCCTGTTCATGTGTTGGGGGCCATAATTTAAAAAGCCTACCACATGATGTGAGGTTATTTTAAGTTTGACAAACAGGTATAATAACTTTTATGTTAAAGGAAATTGGCAGAAGAGAAATGGTTAAATATGCTTTAGTAAAAATTTACTCGGCCTCGACTGATTATTGGAGCTGATATTTAACATTTTTCCAAACATCAATATCAATATTTTTTTAACCAGTTCCCAATAAAATAAATGAATTTAAAAATGTGACCCTTTGGCTTTTGCCACCACCTCTTTCTACCTGTAGTCAACACTAGCTGGTCTTGAATAATGTCTCGCCCACAGCACAATGATAACATCTTATCAACACTGAAGAATAACTGGTGAAAAGTTCTTATTTATTTAAACATGTGTGAAATATAAATAAACAAACTGTTGGAGTTTGCGTTATTCTAAACTTTAACACCATGGTTTCCAAATTTAATGCAAATATATATCAGTTCCAAATTATGGTTATCAGTCTCCTTGATTACTAATAATTGGTTTCGGAATCGGCCATGAAAAGAAACATATCAGTCGACTCCTAAAATATTAAGAATTTGTATAATGATCACTACCTATGATAATGAAATCTCCATGTCAGCTTTCATCTCTGCAGATCAAACTGCTGCTCACACTTCCCTGCAGCACTGCTGCTGCTGTTACTGGTAATGCAGATTTCTCCCACTACCACCACATCATCACTTTCTGGTTACTCATCAATCATTATAAATATCATCTGTTGCATTATTATAACCTCTACGTCAGTAATAACCCGCCTGCTGCGTCTGGTTACTACACTGCTGGCGTATTTTACTGCTCTCCCTGCAGAATCTCTCTCGTATGCTGACTGGACTCAATTGGGGAGCATCTCTTCCTGCCAAATTGTGCCTCATTGTTGCTAAAATGCTGTGATCCTTTGTGCGTTCTTACCGTCAGCCTGCGAATGGAAGATGACCACAGAGACGGAGGTTGGCGGGTGGAAGGGTTTGTTCATGAGCAGCAGCTCTTTGGCAGCAGAGAAGGAGGCAGAGACTGACGGCAGCTCTTTGAGTGTAACGTTGGCTGGCAGAGCTGGATCCAGAGCCAACATGGGCGCTATGATGCAGTGGGACAGCAGGCATTCAAGCTTCACACTGCAAAAGAATGGACACAAACAGACAAAAATTATGCTTTAATCCAGGGACTCCCAACCAGGACTACAAGCACCCCCAGGGGTATTTCTACAGTAGCAAAGGGGTGGATAGAAAGACATGCTCAACTCATCTGAAAAGAACAATTACAGTTTAATTAAAGAACTGAGTGGACCTGACCATGTTTGAGCACAAAAGTTCACAGTTAATTAAAATTAATGAATATGTTTTTATTAGTGAACAGTAGGTTATGGAAAAACAGATAAAATTGTAAGTTAAGTATAAGAGATAAATAGTTGATAGAGTAAAAGCTAAAATTAGGAAATTCCGGTTGGAGATTATTAGTTGAAAGTATGGATAAACAACTAGAATTGGTAGATAAAAGTATGGACAAATAGTTTGGGAGGTGAGCTAAAAATATCAGTTAAATGTCAGGAGATTTTAACTAAAAGTATGGATAAAGAGTGGGAAGTTTTATGCTAAATGCACAGACAAATAGTGGAAAGCTTTTAGCTAAAAGTATAGATAAACATTTGGAGGGTTTAGCGAAAAGTATAGATAGCCAATTGGAAGTTTTAGCTAAAATTACTGACAATAGTTGGAATTGTTAGCTTAAAGTATGGATAAACAAGTCTGAGGCTAAACGTATGGATGAAAGTTGTTAGCTAAAACTAGAAATAAACAGTTTTTTACTTGTTAGTTCACAGTCTGGATTGAAGGTGAAGTGTAGACTCTTCGCTAGTCAGCATATTGGGCTAGTTAGCATATTTAGCTAGTTAGCATATTAAGATAGTTCAATGTGGCAGATTGATCATCCTTCTCACTACTAAACTGCAACCTAAACTCATAAACAGCTCCG
>OMNN01102114.1:2209-16302 GCA_900302755.1 Chromis chromis
GTCAAAGATCGGTGAGAGAGTCAAGGGGGGTGAAACCAGCATAGAAAGCTTTACTCTTATATTTTGGTGTCTTAGGGGAGTTTAAAAAGCAAAAAAAGTGAAGGATTATTCATAGGAATTTCTTTTTAGATCACTTTAAGATTTCTGTGGGCAGATATTTACTTTGTTTGGAGGTTTATCAGGCTCACTGGTACCCCTTTTCCACCAAACTGGTTCCAGTGCTAGTTCGGAGCCAGTGCCTGACTTAGCACCAGTTCTTTGTGTTTCCAACGCGTAAGCACCGGCTCCAGGTGCTAAAAACTGATGTTTAGCAAGCACCAACTCTTTGCTGGGCCAGAGCTAAGAACCGAGTACGTCAGGGGCTGGGGGCGGGGTTATTGTGACCAAGGATCAACGGTGGAAAGGGACACAAGCGGTAATTTGTGTCCTTTTCTCCAGGACGTCCCTGGTCCGACACTGTTGTGCGCTGGAATACGGTACAATTGTGTCCCACCATTAGCTCGATCACAGATGTGCTCAGTCAACAGGCGACCTCCGCCTCGCAGACAGCCTTAAGACCATCTATAAAGATAAACATAGATATTATCATCAACTTATTGTGTTTGTTTAACTGCTATGTAATCGATGCAAGCGTAGTCGT
This sequence comes from Chromis chromis, assembly GCA_900302755.1. Taxonomy (NCBI): domain Eukaryota; kingdom Metazoa; phylum Chordata; class Actinopteri; family Pomacentridae; genus Chromis; species Chromis chromis. Next base: position 2,850 of record OMNN01102114.1, read on the forward strand.
TTTATGGTGACGCAATGGCGTGGCTCCAACTTGGCTCCTTGCCAATGGAAAAGCAAACTGGTTCTTAGGAGGAATGAGATTTGAACCAACTAAGCACCAGAACTAGCACCAGCACCGAACTAGCACCTGGTTCTTCTTGGTGGAAAAGGGGTATCAGATGCACATGACCATCCCAAACATAATCTAATTCAGCCAACCTTTAAGTCTATGTGCCATTAACATAAAGCAGAAGCTGAACATTACCGTAAAAAGATTTGGGATCAGGTAATTCTTCTTTGCAAAGTAAAGGAGCAAGGCCTTAAGTAGCAATATGTCTGGATCTCGCCTTCATTCATATTTATTTTTGTTTGTTCATTCCAGTGTTTCTTGTTTTAGTAGGTGGCTCAGAATTGCAGTTAAAAAATGCAGCTTTTTCAGGTTGGAAAGTCACAGGGAGGCTTTGGCAGATCAGCGAGGACAAAGTGCCAAACTAGCACGCAGGTGTACATACACTTCTGACTTCATAGTCACCATGATGTTTATGTGCCAGCGGGTTGTATGATTCCAGTTCACCTCCATATTTTCATAGCTGGGTTTCAGCATAGATGTCACCTCTTGTAAAACGTGAGAGCAAAATGATGTCAGCGTGTCCCAACCTGAAAAACACGGCCTGTTGAAGAAATTAGCGGCCTCTCAAGTTCAGAACACTTCACACCATTCATTCATTGGAGGGGTTTGATTGCTGCACAGCTTAAACAAACAGGTGACAGGGTTTTTTTAGCCTTTGGCGACCTTTCCGTCAGGTGGCTGTTTTTCTGCTCCTTAAGACACTTTAGTTTTTGACAGAGACACAGTTTTTTTTGACTTTCTAACACATTTGTAAGGTGCCATTTGACACTGTGGGGTCAAATGGTGTGTGAGACTACATGTATAGGGTTTTTGTCGCATGCTGTGTCCTGGCGGGTTTCTGCATGTTTGTGTGCATTTGTACATACCCACTTTATTAGGTACACCTTGCTAATACCAACTTTTGCCATCAGATTTCTGCCTTTAATCTTGGTGGCATAGATTCAAAAAGGTGCTGGAAACATTCCTGAGAGATTTTGGTTCATATTGAAATGAAAGCATCATACAGTTGCTGCAGATTTGTTGGCTGCACATCCATGATGCAAACCACATCCCAAAGGTGCTCTATTTGAGCTTTGTGACAAGGGAGCGTTTTCCTGCTGGAAGTAGCATCAGAAGATGGGTCCACTGTGGTCATAAAGGGATGGACATGGTCAGCAGCAATACTCAGGTAGGTGGCATTTAAACCATGCTCAGTTGGTACTAATGGGGCCCAAAGTGTGCCAAGAAAATATCCTCCACACCATTACACCACCACCACCAGCCTGAACCGTTGGTACAAGGCAGGATGGATCCATGCTTTCTTATAGTTTTTGACCCTACCATCTGAATGTCGCAGCTGAAATCGACACTCATCCAATCTTCTATTGTCCAATTTTGGGGAACTGTAGCCTCAGTTTCCTGTTCTTAGCTGACAGCAGTGTCACCCTATGTGGTCTTCTGCTGCTGTAGCCCATCTGCTTCAAGGTTGTTCTGCATTCAAAGATGGTATTCTGCATACCTTAGTGGAGTGGTTACTTGAGTTACTGCTGCTTTTCTATCATCTCAAACCAATCTGACCATGCTCCTCTCATCTCTGGCATCAACAAGGCATTTTCACCCAGAGAACAGCTCACTGGAATTTTTTAACTTTTTCGGACCATTCTCTGTAAACCCTAGAGATGGTTGTGCGTGAAAATCCCAGTAGATCAGCCGTTTCTGAAATACTCAGACTAGCCCGTCTGGCACCAACAACCATTCAAAGTCACTTAAATCACCTTTTTTTTCCAATTCTGATGCTCGGTTTGAACTTCAGCAGGTCATCTTGATCATGTCCACATGCCTAAATGCATTAAGTTGCTGTCATGTGATTGGCTGATTAGATATTTGCATTAACAAGCATTTTTTCTTCACCAAAATGTAAATTTATCTCTGCTCTGGAGCAGGTCATGTTCGAGATTTCAGGTCAGTGTGTATAAAAACACCTCCTACTGACCAACCACTTGTGGAACTCGCTGCCTGGATAGTGACTGGATCTCTGAGGTGGTTTAAGACTCTCAGCATCTAAACCCTTTTCTTTCCTCGACAAGCACAGATATGAGAGATATGGAGTCTCGGTGGAGGGAGCGCCAGCCTTTCTTGCTTTATTTTTTTTCCTGTTGACTGCAAGCAATTTCAAAGCAATTTTATTTTTCCATACTCCTTTGTATGGCAATATAATCCTAAAACGGAGACTGATAAAGCACTAAAGCCTTGTACTTGTTGCCCTTATTTAAGATTTGCAGTAAACCTCTTGGTTTGAATGATGTTTTTATATTTGTTCTTGACTCCCAGGACCATTTAACACCACGAGGGTTGCAGCTTAAAGAAAACATGGTCTTCCATGCCACAAGAAAAGGCAACATCTAAGCAGCACATTTAATGCAAAACACAATCATAGTCAGACCTACTTGTGCAAAGCGGAGGTTATGTTTTTGCCTGCGTTTGTCTGTCTGTCTGTCTGTTAACAAGATAACTTGAAAAGTTCTGAACGGATTTTGATGAAATTTTCAGGAAATGTTGATAATGGGACAAGGAACGGGTGATTACATTTTGGTGCCCCCCCTCATTTGGACCCGCCCTAATTGGTGGACATGAGCTGCTTGGCAGCGGTCTGCACTCTCTGAGTGCTTTTCTAGTTTGTTCATGTTTTTGTCGGTTTTCCTCATTTTGCTGCAGCTACCTTTATGCTTTTAGCCTCTATTATATTTTTTAAATTCTTCTTGAGAGAAATATGCAGCTCTAGTCCTGTCCATTGGTCATCTATGGTCATTATATCTTTTATATGAACACGTCCATAGTTAGATTTGCAAACCCTGGCTTGGGAAGCCAGATAACAAAAAGATATCATAGGTATGTTGAACTTGCTTCATAGTACAGGCTCCTCCTGCATTACTTATGTCTTGAGTCATTACTTTTTGACATACAACTCCCCCAAATTCCAAAAAGGATTGTGAGGATTTTTCTGATTATCATGAACATATTAAAGATTGAGTGTTTGGTGCAACAACAACACATTCAGGTCTGTATTCTGCCTCCTTCTCAGCAAGGTCAGTTTATGTCAGAGGGAAACTTCATTTCCTACAGTGGGTTTTTACAATGCCAGAAGAAACCAAAAACGAGTTTCTTTATTAATAGAGCTCTTGGGCATGTAGAGCTCCACACAACAAGAGAGTGAAGCCAGTGTCAAAAGGAATCCGAAGCCTGAGTCCCAGTATGTTTTTAAAAGCCACCTGTGGAACAACTTCACTGTCTACCATTTCCCCATTTGAATTGTGTCTTTCTGACACATACACTCACATAGGAATTAAGCTGAGGATTTATTGGGCTGGCGCTGTTGGAAGAATTTACAAGAAAACGCTGTCAGCCCTGTGATCCATGGATTCTTCAAGACACGCCCTCCCCCTCCTGCTATAATTCTCATTCCAGCAGCTGAAGTCATATACTGCGTTTAGCTGTGATTACTCAGTCAGCTTGTCATGTGCGTAAAGCAGCACACATTGGGGGAAGCATCTCTTTTGCACAGTATTTAAAGGTTTCTGCCAAAGTACAATAACGTAAACAAAGAGGGAAGAGTTATGTCGGCCGGACGGATAGTCACAAAACTCTCTTGGTTGAATCCTGAGTTAAAATAGGCCACAGAATATGTTATACAATAAGGAGGAAGAATGTTCTTAAACCAACATTCATGTGATTGAGGCTTCAGATGGCAGACATTTTGTTTCTTTTTAAATAAAATGTTCTTGTAATGTTCTGTATTATAGTTGTTCTCCATTGGTTTGGCTCATTTCTTGAAACAGAAATTACATTAATTACATTCTCAAAACTGTAAGATCATTTGGCAAAACAGTCTTACAGTTCAGCACAACACCATAGTTCACTTGCAAAAGCTTATATCTCTCCCAAAACTGTTCACTCATGCTTCAAAACTAAATTCCTTTCCTAAATAAATACTCAGTGCCACCAAAAATGCAAAGATCCTTCTCAATTGCTTTGGCTCATTTGTTTCTTTTTACTCTGATGTATGGAAGTTACTTTGTGTGTGAATAAAAATTACAATTTCCTTGGCAGTATGAGTGCAATGTGTGATGGAAAAACTATGACGTTTCTTAAACAATGGAAAAACTGTGACGTTTCTTAAAGTTCAACTTGCAGGCAAACAGACACAACACAGATAAACTAGAAAAATAGTGCAAACCAAATAGAGAAAAGAGCTGCAAACAGCCTCCAGAAAACACACAGACTGCATGGTACAGACTGCAGCGGAAATGTTTCCAGGGGAGACTAAATAGTAATGAACACGACTGGGACTGGCTTGTTGTTGCCATGGTGGCGCATGAATGAAAATTATCTCCCTGTCAGTCTCACATGGAGGGATGTTGTGTATCTTCCTCGGAGGTCTAAGGGTCTGAGGGTTCTGTTCAGTATCTTAGTTGTTCTTTAGGCTGAACTCAGATGTTTCAACCTGCTCATCCTCCTCCTTCCTGATGTGAGCCTGTGAGCTGGGACTGTTCAATTTATCAAAACTGGCCTCTTCTGTTGACCACACATACATATATGGAGATATGGATATTAGAAGACAGAAAACTAAAATTGGTAAAACTGAGGAAAGTAAGATAACTAAACTAACCACCACTATAAAACAAACACTCATTCTAATACAATAAAAGCACATAATCAGAAAAAAACTAAATGACATATGCAGTGCCTAAAAAAGTACAAAAGCAATAAGATATAGAATAAAATATTATATAATCATATATGTGTGTAAATGCATCCTGCATTATATATATGAATATAAAATCATACAAACAGAATGCAGCTAACAGCAGCTTCAGCTTTAACACAAACAACACAATAGAACATCCAAGTCTGCTCAGCAAATAGACGCATCCACAAACAGACAGAGTGTTTGACTCATCTGACTTGACGCTGATTCCTCTCGTCGTCATATAAAGTTAGTAGAAACGCTCCACTGTCGCTCTGCGCCTGTTTCTTGGACTGTTTCCTTCAGTTCAGCAGACATCCTGCTCTATTATTAGTCCAAAATAGCATCAGTAACAAACACATTGGAGACTTCTGAAGCTTTCATTTGTCCTGAGGTCAGAGTAAAACTTTCTCCAGAATCCTCCTCATTTACAGTTTCCTCACAACATTAACATTAAACTCACTTCATGGTTTGGGACTTAGGGAGTTTATTTTGGAGATAAGTGATGTCATCTCCACCTGTCCTGATCTGACCACTCATCGCGTCCATCAACTGCAGGTGCGTAAGTCATCCATTTAACTACGGTGGCCCGCAGGCCGAATTACAAGGCGATCAGTGGAGATGACGTCATTTATCTCCAAAATAAACTCACTAAACTTCAGAACATGAAGTGAGTTTAATGTTAATATTATAAGGAAACCGTAAATGAAGAGAAGGTTCTGAAGTCAGGTGAGTCAAACACTTTGTTCAGTGATGTCTGTGGAAGCGTCTATTTGCTGAGCAGTCTTGGATATTCTATTGAATGAAGCTTGTGTTAGCTGCAGTGACAGTAACCAGGATCAGATCCCACACAGACTCAGAGTTTATGTTCACTCATCTGTTCCAGATCAATCAGGATAAAAGTGGAGTTTTAATTACAGGCTCAGACAGACAAACCGGCCACAGAATTAAATTATCAGGGAAACCTCGGTGTCATTTTTGACTCTGGATCAAACTTTGGGGCTTTAGTGGGGCATGTCACCAAATCTGCTGTTTATCATCACAGAAATCCAGCTTCAGTGCAGCCATTTCTCTGTGTGAGTGACACAGAAAGACCAATGCAAGCTTTTATGATCCTGCAGGCCCAACTATTGTAATGCTCTCCATCTGGTTCAGCCCAAAAACGTATAAATCAGTTGCATTTGATTCTGCAGCCTGAGCGCTGACTAGAACCAGAGGGAGAGAGGCATTACACCTATTTTAAAGTCTTTCCATTTGGTGCCTGTCAGGTTCTGAAACTGGATCTTAAAGTGTTTTCACTTATCTTTATAGCACTTTATGGTTTTGTCTGAGTGAACCTCTGGCCCTTTGAGTCTTTTAGTCATTTTAAAGTGCAATTTTTTTTTATTCTTGGTGGTTTGCTTTTTAAGAATATTTAATCCCCATTATTTATTTTATTTCATAATCTACTTTATTATAATGATGTTTTTTGTTTTTAATACATTTTAAATATTTTTTTTGTAATAATGAAGTTGTATTCTAAGTATTTTTTTTATTGGTTTTACTTTTTCAGCATTAAAAAAAACTTTAGTGCACTAGTTTTGGATTGTTTTACTGTATACTTTGCCCTTGCATAAACTCATACAAAAGCTGCTGCACAACTAAGGTTTCATTTGTTAATGTTTTGTAGGTAATTTACTGATTGTTGCTTGTATGGAAAGTCTACTCTTTGCTGCTTGTGAGAATTTTTTCCATTCTATCTATGACTTTAATACGCACAAATAATGGATTCCTGGTGTATTTGATACATAGGTGGATACTTTGGGATGTGAATATTAACTTTGACATCTCAGTGAGGGTGTATTTTAAGTATTAAATAATTACCTTTGACAGTTACAGTTTTCATTATTATTGATTAATCTGCCAATTATGTTTATTATTTGGCCATTAAATGGAAAACAAAAAGTCATCTATGGGTCAATCCATGTGATTTTAGCCTGCAGTGTTGCTCCACCATCTCAGATATAGTCATTTGGGACCCAAAACTCAATTTTGTAAAATGTTTTTGGCTGGATTTTGAGAATTTAATTTGTGGGATTTTTTGTATTTTCACCCTGGGAAGCCAGTTTAAGGGTTAATTATCTCCCATAGCCATGAAATTTAGTAAGAACACAGACCAAATTGCTTCCAGCAGATCCAAATGATTGAATGACTCCAGCAGCGGCTGGGTTTTTAATTATTGGCCCTTGAAAATTGGAAGAAAGAGTGGTATTGGTATCCCAGAAAGTTTCTGTAAATGTCTTTATATGGATGTTTTCTTTTTACTCCTAAAATACAGTCTTTGGTGGACATTTTTTGTGGCATGTGTTAAATAATCATCAGTTTCTGTTGTTGTATATGTTGGGAACATTCATTAAGGCAAAAGATAACTCATATGTTGTTAAATTTCAAAAGGAAGACAACACAGAAGCCATTTGTAACTTTACACATATAAAGACAACATATAGACCCCTATGAACACCAATTTTTGTGAACCTACCAATGAATCCACATCAACATTTTGCCAAAATAGCAAAAAACTAGAACCTTGTCTTGCCATACTTCCCACACATCAAATTCTACTGATGTTAGAGGCCTTTTTGGTTGACATTTTACCAACTTCAGACAGTATTTTTAGTAGGAAATATACATCCATCCATATGTACACCGATCAGGCATAACATTATGACCACCTGCCTTATATTGTGTTGGTCCCCCTTATGTGGTCAAAAATGCTCTGAACCATTGGGCATGGACAAGAGGACCTCTCAGGGTGTCCTATGGGGTCTGGCACCAGGACGTTGGCAGTGGATCCTTTACTCTGGCTTGTGCAGTGGGGCCTCTGTCAATCCAACTTGTTCCGCTGCATCCTGTTGATGCTTGATCAGAATGGGGTCTAGGAAGTTTGGAGGTCAAATCAACATCTTGGGCCATTGTCATCTTCCTCAAGATGTTCCTGATCGTTTGATGTTGTTGCCATGTGGTGGGGGGCATTTTCCTGTGGGGGTAGGCCAGTGACATTTGGGATTTTTACAATGTTTATTTGGGTGTCTAAGTCTCATCAACATGGATGATAAAATCCATATATATACACATAGTACCAATATGATCAATGTTATTCACTTCACCTGTCAGTGGTCAGAATGTAGTTGTGGCTGATCGATGTACATTCACTTACAGGAACATTCTGGGGCCCAATTTGATTTCATTTTCAAAGTCTAATATTTAAAAATATGGCCACTGTTGGAGCTATTTAATCTGCTGGATTTGCCCGAGACAATTTTGTCTGTTTTCACCAAATTTCATGGCTGTGGGAGTTATATTTCTGGAGATATTGAACCATAACCATTTTACTTTTTTTTGATGGTGAAAATACATAAATTCCCAGGTCTAGAAACATGAAATCCTCAAATTTCTGACAAAATATCTTATAGAACTTAGTTTTGGGATCCAAATAAGAAATCACTAAATAAATATTTCAAGAATTCTGTCCGCATTGGTTTGTACGTTCAATGTATATTCAGTTACCGGTGATATAAAATATAAAATGACTCAAACTATTAATCCCCCATCAGAATTGTTGCTTATTTTAATAATTTACATATCAATCAGTACACAATTACTTTTAAAATGTGCTTAAATAGGAATATTCAAGCAGCAGTTTGCTGTGTTGTCACCTCGGCAGAGAAAAGCATCTGGCAGCGTTATGTTTACAGCTTGACGTGTTGACTTGACTCTTCATTACAGCTTTTTTTATATCTATTTTAGCTCCTTGAAGAACAGACAACACATGCCGCCTCTGTGGCCCCACCTCAGCCCTCTCACTGCTTCTATTTTCAGCACAAATGAGGACACAAACAGTTTGTATTGTGAGCTGCTTCTCCTTCCTGAGCTCTACGTCAGCACAGTCATGTGAAACAAAGCCACGTTTGGTGCTCTGTTTCTGTTATTAAGACGGCAGATATTGAGAGCTGCAGATAAGTGGGAGCTTTATTAGAGATGCTCCGCATGGACGGGAACACTCTGGAGGCGGACGGAGAGTTTTCGGTAATGTCAGAGTGAGGCTTAGTGAGGAGGAAGCATTTATGATACAGCTCTTGCTGTTGTGCAGTTGCAGCTAGTTTTCAGGTTGGTGTTTTGTCCCCATGGTCAGGCATCAGAGCCACTTTTAGAAATTGAAACCAGCTTGTATATTGATGTGAGTAATATGAGAATGAAACCAGACTTTCTAAGTACATTATACATCTGACAGCTTGGACTTTTTCTGCCATAACATTGATGTTTTTTTAATTTTTATACTAATTTCTCTCTGCAGAGTAACTTTGTCCCTGGTTTTGTTTGCTTTGAACGCCACCGTGTGGTGTTTTTCTGAGGGTAAAGTGAGTTTTTGCACACTGTACAGTATGTTCCAGCCTATACAGTATGTCTTATAATGTTATTTTTGTCTATAAACTGACTTTAGTCTTGTTAAATTGCCATATACATTCTGCAATTTTACTAAATGTAAAACACACGTACAAATACAGCACACAGTTACAGATTAAACCAGATATTTCTTATCTTAGTGTCTTTTCAAGGTTATTTTGAATCTTTTTGAGGTTGTTTTGTGTGTGTGTGTGTGTGTGTGTGTGTGTGTGTGTGTGTGTGTGTGTGTGTGTGTCTGTGTGCGCGTGTGTGTGTCTGTGTGTGCATGTGTGCGTGTGTTTGAGGCTTTTTTGCATCTCTTTGTGGTTGTTTTGTGTCTTTTTGAGGTTGTTTTGAGTCTCTTTGAGGTGTTTTTGTGTCTTTTTGGGGTTGTTTTGTGTCTCTGAGGTTGTTTTGAGTCTCTTTGAGGCGTTTTTGTGTCTCTTTGAGGTTGTTTTGTGTCTCTTTGAAGTTGTTTTGCATCTGTTTGAGTTTGTTTTGTGTCTTTTTGATGTTGTTTCGTGTGTGTTTGAGGATTTTTTGCATCTCTTTGAGGTTGTTTTGCGTCTCTGAGGTTTTCTGGTCTTCTGATACAAAAGCAAGGAAAAAAGAGAAGTTCTCAATGAAACTTTACACAGAATCAAACTGTAGTGTATCTACAGATTATCCTGTAAACTGATATTTTTCTCTTCTTCCAGACTTTCTCCAGATCCTGGGCTGATTCATGTGTGAACAGCCAACTCAGTCTTTATGCATCATCCATACTTAAAAAGTCAGAATCTGTTTTTATCTTCCCTAAAACAAAGCGTTGCTCAGTTCTCAGTGCAGACGACTAAAAAGGAACATGCAGTTTGAAGTGGAAAAATGTCAGATCTCAGCTGCATACATAGAAATCTTGTCTTTCAAATAAATTATGTAAAGTCCAATTCTCAGTACTATATTAATTTTTCATCATCCTAAATGCCAATCTGCTCCAGAAAGTTTCTTGAAGTGAGTGTCAGTATCTTGCCACTGAATAAATCAGATCATAGTAGAAGAACTAAGAAAAAGTTCACTTTATTTTGAATTTTTTTTTTAATCAAGTTGGTTATAAACAAGATGAAATATGTGTTTGTTTTAAAATAATAGGACTTTGCAGACGCAGTAATGGACAAAACTGACTTGATGAGATGGAGCTGTGTCTGTCATATTGTTAGAAGCACTAGAAGTAGTCTTCATGTTTCTTCTAGAACATGAAGAAGTGTTTCAAAGGTGATTAAATGTGCAGGAGTCAACAAAGCTGCAAAATGTCAGTTTTGATGATCCCCAAGTGAAATCAGAAATGACAGTCAGATTATTTGATGCCATCCAAAGTCTTTGATCTCAGACACGGTGGAAAATCACCTCTTAATTTTGCACTACACCCACACACATGCATGAATAGGTGGAAGGTTAGCTGTGAGAGTACAGTTTGATATCAAAGACTTGACTGTAGCGCCCTCAAGTGGTGCATGGCTAAACTACACTTGTATCATTGTTTTTCTTCTTTTCTGGAATTCATTCTTTGTTTTTTAAACTATAAAGTAGTGCTGCACCTTGTAATCAAACTATACATTGCATTTTTCTTTTCAGCTTTTGCAAAAGTAACATCCATCGGTTCAATGTGTTGAGGAATGTGTCACATTCTGAACTAGGCTAAACAATTAGTTGATTCCAAATTGCAATTTGAGACAAGACAATGCAATTAGCAAATCGCAAAAGCTGCAATTTAGAACATATCAGCTGTGGCTATTAAATATTGGTACTGTAATTAATTTTTATTTAATCCAATGAGACTACAACTGCCAGGGGCTGTTTATGCTCCCGTATTGATCAGTATGCACTGCTTAGCTCTGGTATAGGCACGCTGTTGTTTGACTGGCATAACCTCAGTTTCATTGATTAAAAGCCAAAGCTTGTATATTTTGCGGTGTTTCTGAGTCTGGGTTTAAACTGTCGTGACAATTATTTTAAAGATTCAATGCTGTCCTTGTGTGACAAAATGCTCATGTGCCAGTTCTACATGACGTGTTTTAAATCAGCTACACAGTGAATATTGATCTGATGCAAAACAGTATCTGTCAGAAATATCTCAATTAGATACATTCCCCTAAACATGTAACCCTAACTGCGAGTGTGAGCATTTGATTGGATTGTGTGTTTTTTTTTTTAACTATTAGATAAATATTCCCATGTATAACACGCCTTTAAATTGTAATTGTTCTTCATTTGGCCTGAACTCTACAGGCTCTAAGTCAAGCACTTGTTCTGATAATATTCTGCCCTTTTCTTGCTCGTGCGTCTTTGACAGGCCGAGTGCTAAAGTGGCTCCATGTGCTGCTGTGCCAGATGGTGGCAGTCTATGAATAATACATCATTACCTTCAGCCAGACAGGTCCAAGCTGATCCGAGGTCAGCTGAATGACACAGGTGCGCTTCATGCTGAGCGACTCGGGGTCGGCCGCCCAGGGGTGAGCCGGGCTGACGTGGTAATACTGATATGCAGGCGTCATTTCTGTCTCCCGTGGGTCCAGCAGGGATCAGATTTTTAGTCTTAACATACATAGACGGTGTCTTACCATTTGGCTCCTGTGCACAGTGGAAAGAATTTCAGGGTTAGGCGGGGCTGACAGGCTGATTCATGCTGGCCAAACAAATAAGAAGACGCTTTAAAACCACTCCTTTAATAATATAGTAGCTACAGGTTCAACAGAATTTCTCTACACAGGCAAAACATAAATATCAGGCTTTTTTTTCTGCATTCACCACCAATATTTATCCACAAACACTACAGAGAACTCAAAAAGATGCATTTTCTGTTAAGACAGTCTGAGATTAGATGCTTGTAATAATGAGGCTCACCAATAATGGCTTCTCCTATAAGCTGTTGTCGTCTTTCTTTATCTCTGGCTTAATTAAGTATATTATTACTAGGATGGTAAAATGGCAATTCTGTATGTTTAAACAAGTAAGCTGGTTTACAGGTTCCATGTTTTTAAGCTTCAGTAAGATAATTTCTTATATAGTGGTTGTTTCCATGCTCCATCCTGTGCTTTTTAAGTATTGTTTAACAAATGTGAGTCTTAACAACTCATTAAGGTCTAGTTTTGAGACTTCAGAAGTAGAAGGATACCACTTTTTAGTTGTTGCATGTATCGCAATTACTGTACTGTAAAATGATTTATTTTTTTACATGACAGTACCATTGTAAAATTGTGAAACTGTGCAGATTCTGTGCTGTGCTCTCTCTCATTCACTCTAGAGTCTGTGTTGCAGATTTAATGCCTAGTTTTTCCACAGACTAAATTTCAGACACACTTTCCTCCGCCACAGTGTCAGTCACCAGTGATATACACTATATTGACAAAAGTATTAGGGTGTCTGCCTTTACACGCACATGAACTTCAGTGACATCCCATTCTTAATCCGTAGGGTTTAATATGGAGTTGGCCCACCCTTTGCAGCTATAACAGCCTCAACTCTTCTGGGAAGGCTTTCCACAAGGTTTAGGAGTGTGTCAGGCACTGATGTTGGACGAGAAGGCCTGGCTCTCAGTCTCCACTCTAATTCATCCCAAAGGTGTTCTATCAGGTTGAGGTCAGGACTCTGTGCAGGCCAGTCAAGATCCTCCACACCAAACTGGCTCATCCATGTCTTTATTGACCTTGCTTTGTGCACTGGTGGCAGTCATGTTTGAACAGGAAGGGGCCATCTCCAAACTGTTCCCACAAAGTTGGGAGCATGAAATTGTCCAAAATGTCTTGGTCTGCTGAAGCATTAAGAGTTCCTTTCACTGGCTGTAATTAGAGGTAAAATAATATCATACTCCCCGTACAGGAAAAAAAATGGATCAACAAACAGAGAAAGAAATTGAAGAAAAAATTAAACAACTCACAGAGGATTATGCAGTAAACCCAAGCGATCAATTATGGTCTGAACTACAAAGTGCAAAGCTAAACCTCGACAATATCCTATCAAAGAAAACAGAATTTTTACTACAACAACTAAGATATATAACGATTTTGAACATAACAACAAATCAGGGAAATTTCTTGCAAATCAACTCCAACGTAACAAAGAAAAATCTTTCATAACAGCTATCCAGGATCCCACTGGCAAATACACTCAATCACCACAGGAAATTAATCAAGTTTTCTACAGCTATTACCGTAATTTATACTC
>OMNN01102121.1:0-15797 GCA_900302755.1 Chromis chromis
ATTTGGGCCTTTTTTCACACTTAGAACAGCAACATACAATTCAGCACTGATCAGGTATAACATTATGACCACCTGCCTAATATCTTGTTGGTCCCCCTTATGTGGTCAAAAATGCTCTGAACCATTGGGCATGGACAAGAGGACCTCTCAGGGTCTCCTATGGGGTCTGGCACCAGGACGTTGGCAGTGGATCCTTTGGGTACTCTGGGTTGTGCAGTGGGGCCTCTGTCAATCAAACTTGTTCTACTGCATCCTGTTGATGCTTGATCAGAATGGGGTCTAGGAAGTTGGGCCATTGTCATGTTCCTCAAGATGTTCCTGATTGTTTGATGTTGTTGCCATGTGGTGGGGTGCATTTTCCTGCAGGGGTAGGCCAGTGACATTTGGGATTTCCATTTACATGAGGGAGTGTGCTTGTTCTGGGACAATGTTTATTTGGGTGTCTAAGTCTCATCAACACGGATGTTAAAATCCAAGGTTTTCCAGTAGAACACCACATAGTACCAATATGATCAATGTTATTCACTTCACCTGTCAGTGGTTTTAATGTTGAGGCTGATCGGTGTATAGGTGGTCATCGCTAAAGACTGTGATGATTGTCAGCCAAGTTCTGCAGTTATAAGGAGCATCTTTTTTTATTATTATTATTTCTTAATAAAGTTCTTAACAAACCTCAGCAAGTAGAAGTCACACAGAATCGAAAAATGTATGCATCATGCCTGTGTATTATAAAAATGCATGTATCATGTCTCTGTAGCCTGATTTGACTCCACAACTGTAGCACAGTGTCAGCTTTAGCTCAAAGATTTGTAAAGGCTCCAGACGGAGCTGCGCAAAGACTTCTATCGTCTGCTCCTCATCTCTGCTTGTGGGTAATTCAGGCTTCAGGGTTGTCGATAGTCAAGTGTTCTTTTTTTCTTAGGAATGTTTCTGAATTAGAAGAGCTGCTGGTCAAATTCTTCGTAAAGTGCTTAAATTTTTCCTTTCTTATTACCTTGAGCATATTATGCTTATTAAGTACACTGGACTATCCTTTCTGAAAGGACAGGAGATAATGCTGTCTCACAACTCCATGTGGCAGCAGTGAATTGCTGCCACAGACCCACATCAACAACATCCAATGTGGCAGGATTATTGTAAGTTCAGATGCACTGCAGTTGTTTTTCTTATGTCCTCATGAATTCTTCTTCTTCACATCTTTCCTCGTGAAGTTTTCCTTTGTGGTCAAGGAATAGTGTTTCAGAGAAGACATAGGATGTAATTAATTCTGACTATTTGACAGCAACCCAGGTTTTGAGAAGGCAGAAGACTGCGTTGAATGAAAGACACTGGATACCTCTAGTTCTGCTGTCTGTGCTTTGATCTTTGGTAAACTGTCAGGTATAACAATGTGACCATAATAGTGTTGTAGAAGTGCAATGCAGAGCTGAAGCGAAAAGTCAGTTAATCAGTTTGCTGAACATAAGGCATTAAGCTTTAACAAATTTGATAGATTCATCCTTTGAGTCATTTTTTTTATAGAAAAACTGCCAAAATCTATTGTTTTCAGCTCCTCAAGTGAGAGTTTTCTTTATCTTCAGTGATAGTTAGCTGAATTTCTTTGAATTCTGGACTATTGTTTGCACAACACGAGCAACCCAATACCAATTTGGGTTCCGTCAGTGTTTTTTCTCACTCACAATGGGCCTTTGGGAGCTGACTATGCACCACTGTAGGCGTGATCGGTCCTCACGCTGTCAAGGCAATGAGTCAGTATTCCCTTATATGATAGAAATCTATGCATTTTCCTGTTATTTCTAAACAAGAGCCATTATACTTGAATAAATGAAATCCCAATTACCAAAACTGGTTGGTTAAATGCTAATAATAAATTCTTATAATTTGGGCGCTGGCTAAAATGTCTTTGTGGGCACCAACAATTCATCTATGCAGGAAAGCCTGTCATGTAGTGAATCTACAAACACTATGTCCACATGCTTGAATGGAGTACTACATTACAAGGACGGGTGTTCCCCTAAAAGATGTCTTGCCAGGTTTGGCCAGCACCTTCTCCTGGCCACACATTTCTTTTTAATGTATGTAATTACAAGCGCAGTGTGCTGCTAATAAGCAAGGAGAGCCAAGTGGCACAATGACAAAGCGAACTGGGCTAATCCCTGTCACTGTGTTCTGATTTCCTTCCGAGGCCTGCTTTCTTCCAGGTTCGATGAGCCTCTCCTAAGCGTGCAGAATCTTAAAGTGATTTACACTCTGTCACGTCTCCCTGCCACAACATCCTACCGCATCAACAATGCTAACATGGCAACCTGTGCAATCTCTTGGTTTGAAATTACAAGGAGTGTGATTAAAATGACTCCTCGACAGGCCGGAGTTTTCTTCTCTTTTTTTTTTCGCTGACTCGAACACACAGACTGAAAAATGTGCACAGGATGCAGGAGTGAAAATGCTGTGAATGGACAATCATAGCTATGGCGTGCAGCACAATGCAAATTAATTCAGCAGTCAGTGAAATATAGACTGATGCAGAGGAAAAACACAAGCTAGGCTCAGACGGGAGGATCGGCTCACTTTTCATTTGTTCTTTTTGAGCCTAATTGAGGACATGGTGCCATATGTTCTATTTTAAACCTAATCCAAAAAACGTGAAAGTCACACTGCTGTCCAGGAAGTCCTTGAGTGCAGAAACTCCGGAGAGAGCAAGAGAAAAAAAAGAATTAAGGGTATTCCTTCTATGATCGTTTATTGCGAAAGGTTTTCCTCGGCAGTCCTGCACCATTATTGAGTTCTGCTTATTTCATTTGACAAACTGACACTCACAGCTGAGACCGTCGTGAAAAAACATTCCTTGCTTTTCCTCTG
Organism: Chromis chromis; assembly: GCA_900302755.1. Taxonomy (NCBI): domain Eukaryota; kingdom Metazoa; phylum Chordata; class Actinopteri; family Pomacentridae; genus Chromis; species Chromis chromis. The sequence continues at coordinate 2,860 of OMNN01102121.1, forward strand.
CTTCCAATATAGATGTACTTTTGCGTCTAATGGCATTGGTTAGATTATAATGTCGACTGCAGCACTGAGTCTGATTAATACAGTTACTACGCAAAACGCATCAATAGCAGAGACTGAGTCAGGGGAATGAACTGGGTTCGGAGAAAAGAGGAGAGCAAATTGCAGACTGAGCCTTAGAGGTGTGATACAGTGTGGTGTTTTACCTGGCTTGAGGAAGGAGGTTGAGGAGCAGGAAGAGGATCCACAAGCCCAAGTCCAGTGATTTAGGCTTCCAAAGTGCAGCAGCCATATCAGTTTAAACAACAGAGTCCTGCAGAGACGACAGAGGAAGCAGAGGGAGATGGTGACATGATGAAAACTGGCAAACAGTTCAGAGTAGCTTGACACAATCTAAATATGTTTATAGCCTAACAAATAAAAACAGAAGGATGGACATCAAGTGAACAACTTTCCCACCTCGTTTCTAATCATCCATTTAAGCCTCAATTACCATACATCACCCTGCTCAACCTGCCTGCTCTTTATGTTTTTGATGCATATGATTGATGGTGTTTGTTTGGTCTTAAACGGATACTCTGACATTTTTATATCGCAACAGCAAAGCACATCATATTGTGAGTCTTTTTATTAGGTGGCATAAATCAAAACCAGGTTTAAGTCCACATAATGTTTAAAGAATCGGTGCTGGAGAAAAACTTTAACAAGTTTATGTGGCCCTAAGAAAATGCTATGTTTTCTCTTTGCTTAAGGGAGGATGGTCTGACTTATTTTGCTGAAGCAGGGGACAATCATCCCGTACCTTTATTTTCCTCATCACAATAGAACATGTAGCACAGTCGGACCAGTAGGTCACACAGATCTAATTAGTGATTAAACATTATCTGAGTGCTTTGCTGTTTCACAAAGGTGCATCACAACAGAAAGCAGGATGGATGCAAAGATAAATGTGTCAGTAAAGTTTCCCAAATGATGTCCAGAGTTGGGAATTAAAGGAAAAACCTGAACCCTTGACCTCTACAGTGATGGGATCTGGTCGCTCTTTTATGCTGTGGGGGGCATTTTGCTTGCATGGTTTGGGACCGTTTGTCCCTTTAGAGGGAAGAATCGCTGCAAATCAATAGAAAGTTGTTCTGACTGAGATCGCCTTTATCCCGTGATGAAACATTTCTGTCCTGCTGGTCTATTCCAGGATGACAGTGCCCCCCGTACATAGAATACAAAGGGTCACTGAATGGCCAATGAGAATGACAATGATGTGAATCATATGTTATGACCTTCGCAGTCACCAGATTTCAGCCCAGTTGAACACCTACGGGAGATTTTGGACTGTGTTAGACAGCTCTATCATCAAAAGAGCAACAAAAGGAGTATCTTTTGGAAGAATGGTGTTCATCCCTCCAGTAGAGTTCAGAGACTTAGAGAATCAATGCCAAGGTGCACTGAAGCTGCTCTGATACCACACGGTAGCTTGACACTCTACTAAGACACTTTCTGTTGGTTTTTCCTTTAAATTCTCACCCTTCTGTATACTTAAAAATAATGAAATGCACATCTTCTTGCATCCTACATGTATCACTTTGCACATAAAACCGAATCACTTAAACTGAGAGCTTACTGGTGGCACGGGGTAAAAGCCCACACAGCTGTTTCTGTCACCCACTCATCAGCGAGGAGTGGACTTAAACCGTTTTTGGACAGTAATTATGTTGGGTTATTACGATATTTGCTGGTGCTCTGTTTGGGACATCTGCACGCAGGAAACGGACCCCTCTGAGTCTCCAGCTGCTGATCCAAAACGGGCCTTTTAAAACATGCCATCAGTGAAAACGGGCACGACTTCAGGTTAGAGATGTACAGATGTGGAAATGACATGATTATATATTTATGTATGTTACACTAACAAGATAAGTTTTTAACGAGACCTCAACATCCTCATAGTTAAGCATATATTTATTCATTGTAAATCTCATGGTTCATTTTTTAAACATACAGTATAACTAAGACCACACCATGTCTCCTTATCGACAAGCATGTCCAGCCTACAAAAATCATTAAAATAACTTCACATACTGTGCAACTGATTGATGGTTATGTGAAGCCCATGACTTAATAAACTGCTCTGTGGCATCATCCATCCTCTCCTCTGTCCTCCTCCTCCTCTTGCTGCTGCTGCTGATGTAAAGATTCACAGTCCTCTACAGGTACTGTAGGTTGACAGTCTACCAGGGTTCAACCAAGTTTGAGACGCAAAGCTCATTAGACTTAATATTACAGGCAGTTGACTGCGGCAGAAGCATTTTTCGCAAGTTTATTCCACTTGTTCAGCATGCGCTTGTGAAATTTACTGTCTCTTTTACTGGTGGCTTTTGTTGCACTTCAGGGTAATTGTTGTCTTCGACTCGTCAGCAGCACAGAAAGCAGAGCAGAAGGAGGCAGAAGTCACCAAACACACAGAAGCTTCGAGTAGTGTCACTTTTGTGCTGATATGCTCCACGTTAACAGACATTATTATTGGCTGAAATTCCATTATCGGAGCAATAAGAATAATTTCATTTTCTCTGTGATCGACCAGTTTTATCAACCACCAATATCTTGTGCATCCCGACTCCACATCTAATTTGCTTTATTATTTGAGCCCTGGGTGGGGCGGTGATATTACGGGGCTCGAGCCCATCTGCAGAGCTGAAGCTGATGTTCACTCAAATAGGAAGCATCATTTTATTATGTTTTCCGATTGTTAATTTCATACCTAGAGTGCATTTCTGTGGCAGATATTGTAAAAAATTAATAGGTTGTTAAGATGTTAAATGTTTAAACAGAGGTGCATCAGCATTTTTGAAGCTGTTCCTCTTTTGGATGTTTTGTTAAATGAGCTATAACACTGTATTTTGTTGTATTATTTTGAGATATTAGATGCTAGAGTTAAAAACAACCCTATCCTAATGTGCATATAGATGCTTGTGACAAATTAGAGGAAAAACCTGAACCCTTGACCCCCACAGTGAGGGGATCTGGTGACTCTATTGTGCTGTGGGGGCGTTTTGTTGACATATTTAGGTCCACTTGTCCCTTTAGAGGAAACAGTCCCTGAAAATCAATACAAAGCGGTTCTGACTGATCACCTTCATCCTGTGACATTTCTGTCCTGGTGGTAGTGGTCTCCTCTGTCGTGACTTATTCTGCTCGCCATAGGCCAGTGATAGCAGGCAGCTAAGTCAAACATGTAGTCAAAAAATCTCATACACATCATCTATTGGAGTCATTAAAAATGTTTAAAATTAGAGTCTTCAGTCTTCAGGGTCTGATGCGAATAATGTTTATTCAATACACGAATGCACGAACAAATGAGCAAAAATCTCGAGATTTGTACTACTGAACAAAGGGTTGCAAAGATTTTTATACTTCCAAGAAAACTGTTCTTTGTCTGTGAAACCACAACCCATATTTTCTTAAAAACTAATCACAATGTCTCAATGCTCATTTTGTTGGCATTATTCATGTCTGGGGCGTGATCTAATCGTATTAAAAGTTGAATCACCTCCCTTTTCTTAGAAGTCACCTCCCTTTTCATAGAAGTCTCCTCCCTGACTGGACGATTTATTCTGCTGACTGCACAGGTTTCCAAGTGTACCATGTCCACCGCTTTTACAACTTTTTGGCTCCATCCTGAATTTGGCCTTAAATTATGCCCTCTATTGTACCTCATACGCATGCGCAAAGAGAACTTCCTGTCTCAGGCTTGGGCTGCAGTTTACATGGAGTTATGGTTTATACACGTTATCCAATTCTATCCTTCATATAGTGCTTTTTGGCCTAATTTAAGCATATTTATTTAGAGATTGATTTAAACCCCTATTTTTCCTAGTTTTAGCATTTGTTCAATTTAAAAATACCACAACACCTCCAGGGTGACGATGCCTCCATCGATAGGGCATGAGGGGTCAATGAATGACTTGATTAGCATGACTCTCCACAAACCATCATCAAAACAGCAAATGAGGGGAATATGTTGTGGAAGAATGGTGTTTATCCCTCAAGTAAAGTTTCCAAAGCTTGGAAAATCAATGCCAAAGCACACTGAAGCTGCTCTAGTGGTATGTGACCTCACTAAAACACTTTGTTTTGGGTTTTCCTTTAATTTGTTACCCATTTGTATATGTAACAACCACCACAGACATGGGCCTGCATAATTAGGCCTAACTCAAACAGAATTCATTAGGTATGAAATTACCCAAGTAAATACCCCTACTGCACATTACATATTCATACGTTCATTGTGTGTTGTTGTCAGGATCTTCGGTAACCTCAAGAAAAAATACATACTTAAGTTTGCAAACTAAATGGTTTTGAGGAACCCAGTAAACATATATGGACCAAGATTAATACATCACATGAAACTGAGGAACAAGCACATTAGACATCATTACAGATTCCTTGGTGCACTCACTTGATGTTGCATAGCGACTGCTTTCCTAACACTGTAATTATTAATAATTATTGTGAGGAGGTTGCAGTCTGGCAATTTCCAGAAAGATTAAATGACCTCTCATTAAAAATAAGTATGTAGCAGAAAGTTGTACCTGCTATTGAATGCCGCCTGAAGAAAAGCCAAACGACTGAGGTGCAGCACTTACATGGCCACTGGAGTGCACGCACAATCGCACACATGTGTAGCAGCTGTGTCGTACTTAAAAGGCTTTCATTGTGCTTTTGTGAGATTCAGCCCTCCCTTTATTGCCACTGTACAGAGGAGAAGATCAAACACTTTCCTCAGGGGAATCAGTGATCTCTGTGGCAGCATCGAGCCCTGATCATTATGGGAGGAGTAAACAAATGAATGGATGTAAAAATACACTTCAGGTTAGTCTTCAAATGGGAGGCTACATTAATAATGCTCCAACCGGTGACCATCTAACTAAATTTGTGATGGAGCTGAGGTGAAACCATTTTAAAGGAGCTGTCTTAACAATGATTGCAGTAGCTGAGCATCAAGTTCAGCCAAGATCCACAACTCCAAAGTCTTTGTACCAGCAGTTTTGCTTTGAATTACCAATTACTTCAACATTTTTTATATGCTGCAGATTTCTTGGCAGTCTGTAACCTAAATTTCCCAAAATCTCAAACTTTAAGAAGTAAAGTGACACTTCAGCACTGCTGCTTGTGGGATTTAGCATCAGCACCAGCTTTGTGTGTCAGATTGAAGCGCTCCAACTGCTTCATTCTCCATAAAACAGCAATGAACAAAGGTATGATAAGGAGGAAGACAGGCCAAAGTGCCCTGGCTGCATTGACAATAACCTTATATCGAGAATAGAAAATAAAAAATAGGCTTCTTTTGTATCTATTGGAGAAATGGCAACTGGGTGCTATATGCTGTCACATGCATGTTCAGAAAAATGCTTAAATTCTCTTGGTGCGCTTCAATGACAAATGAACCTGAAGCCGAAAAGCTGTACTTTAAGTGTACATATGCAGATCACTACTTCTTCTACACAACATCTGAAGGCATCCTACACTCTGAAAAGTAATTCAGAGGGCCTATTCCCAACACTTAGTTAAATGCATGATTGCTCAGTTTGTTTGTTTTTTACTGATTTAGATAAACCTCTTAAGTTGCAAACTTTACTTTAATGAGTTGGTTGACATAATAATGTTGATTGTGTGTAATTTAAACTCAAATGTCTGCATTAGTTGATTAAAAACTGCATTCAAGTTAAGGTATCTTAAAGAAATTGGATGGATAACTTCATTTTTCAGGATTTCAATTCCCCTACCTTATCTTAACATGTCTGGACAATTTCAGACATTTAAAACTGGTAATTAAAAGCACGTTTTGATTGTAGAAGAAAATATATTTCCCCTACTTCACTGTAGTTTGTTAGTTGAACATAATGTCAGAAGTTGTCATAACTTAAAAAGATTGATCCAAACTGTTGCATGAATGTTTTGTTGTTGAGCTCAAACAACATTGTGTGTAGAAGAGTGATGTAGTATCAGAATGCTGATGTGCCAAAATCTGCAGTTCCTTTAATGGCCACTTGAGGCTGACTCCTAAAGCGAGTCAATCCCCTCAGACCCCCATGTTAAAATGTTCAACTTTACAGTAGAAATAAACAAGTTTACATCGCAGTAAAGAAAACAGTTTTGGTCTATATAGCTAATTATGCATAAATAATGGCGTGATAGGTGGGAGTCATCACTGAAAAGTCCATGGCGCAGAGACGTTTGTATGACTTGCCTTAGTCCCACACGCGCTCCACCTCTTTGGTCAAGTTTGGATTATCTACAAGTTAGTACACAACTAGCTAGCTAGCAACTTTCAAGATGGCGACATCTGGAGCCACCACAGTGAGCTTCAAAGCTGCTGTTCAGGAAACTTAGAGGTGATGCCACTGAGGGTTCGTCTTTCTTTACATGCAGTCACAAGAAGTAGAAAGTTAGGGGCAGTGGTGGCCTAGTGGTTTGTGAAGCCAACTTGTAACCGGTGGGTTGCCGGTTCGAGCCCCCGGACTGGCAAGAGGTTGAGGTGGGAAAGTGAGAGCGACTGCCCACTGTGGGCCCTTGAGCAAGGCCCTTAACCCCTGACTGCTCCCTGGGCGCTGCACCGCGGCAGCCCACTGCTCCTAGTATGTATAGTTAAGGTTAACTTTGAATAGACTTTGTTGATCTAGTATAAAATGGTTGATGTAAAGAAGACTACTTTCGGTAACAAAGAAATATTCCGTTGTTTTGTGTCTAGTAGTTTATATACGGAGAAAATACATTATGAGATGTTTGCAAAAAAAGATGGCAATTCTTGCTTGACTATAGCAATCAGCAATAAAGACACCCACATGAATACCTCAACATTTTCTCTTCTCAGGCAAACGTTTGTCTGTGCGCTTTTAAAAATACAATGCAGTTGTACAAGGGGATGATAATAGAAACCTATGAAGAAAAGTGCACTCATTGTTTATACTTGTCTTTTTTCTTTCTCCTGCCTTTGTTCTCCTCCTGTGTGAAAGGTGGGATGAGGTAGATTATGTTGCTTTTAGCTGACAGCGACATTGTTTTTCTTCTCCGTGTTATAAAAATGTTATAAATAAAATATGTAAAAAAAGAATGTTTGCATAATTTAGCGTGACTGGTTTAAAATGTAATTTAAAAAATGTATTAGCTTTTTAAAAGAACGTATTGAACGCGTTGGCAATTTCAATCGATGCTCAAATTGATTGACTGTCATTCCGAATTGTAAATCCAAGAGCCATAAGGTGTTATTGATATAGAGATATTGCAGTCATCGTTATCAACCTGTGACTGAGTGTCATTGTTGCCATAAATAAAGCAGCCATCCATCAGTTTTTATTTGCAATTAAACTTTTGGCAGAGAAGCACCGCACCACGGAACAGAAATCATGATGGTCCCTGTAAATAAATAAAATATGTGATCTGCATATGTTTCCATTCCCAGGGAAACATTCTCCAGCTATCATATTATCTGAAAGGAATATCTCAACCAGAATTCAAGAGTACCCGCATTATCTCACATGAATTCACCGAAAACTGGGTTACTGAGTGGCCACATTACGAGCAAAATTGTAAATGTAGCCAATTAAATTGAGTACAGTTCATGCAAATTAGCTGAAATGTTCCTTTTTATAATTTCAGTCCTCATCTCCCTTTCAACAGATGTCACGCTCCAGGGCAAGCCAAGTCCCAGACTGTGTCAAATTACACCAATCTTGTGTTGCTTAACAAATGCTGGTAAACAGAAAGCTGCAGACTGCCGTTCCAAGATTTTTTATTTTTTGTTGCCCATATCATATTAGGTTTCCAACCTCTTTCTTTCTCTCTGTACATATTGCAAAATTGTGTTTTTGTTCAAACTAATCCTGGATCGTTATCCATTTAAGATTTTATGTTCCCCATAAAAGCTACACGATACCCTGTGGTGTCAAAGGTATCATTTCCTTATCTTATAATGTCTGCCTGAAAATTGCATTGCTAATTTCCTGACATATATTGCCACCCATTCAAGTCACTTCCATTCGTACTCATTATCGTTTATGTGTCATCTTTAAGGCTCTAAATGTCCAGGGTGAATAAATCTTTAGAAAATACTTAGATTTCTCTGTGCCTGGAGGTCATAGTCAGTTATAAAGCAGAGTAGTTTCACAACAGATAGTCCTTTAGTTTGTGGTTGTTAAAAGGGAGGATGAGTTAAAAAGATGCAGCAGAAACTCTAATAAGGTGCTCGGTAAACACAAACTGGAGTTTCAAAGGACTAAATGAGAGAAAGATTTATTTGTTTTCATTAGTCAGTCCATAAACTCCATAATATATCACATTTCCTATAGGATCTCTGTTATATTCTCTTGATTGAATTCATGTTTCCTCAGCAAGCTCCAATTAGAGCTGCAGTGAAAAATCATCTAGACAGCATTCTTACTAAGTGTCGACAAATCCGTTCCCATAACGAAACACAAAAAGGCATTAAAAGACTGGCTGCCGGCCGCCGTATACAATTCTGCGCCCGATTTACCAATACCTGTCATGCAAATGAGGGGCTCAGCAGTCCCTGGGGCTCAGATTGTGCTTGAAACAGAGAATACGATGGGAGAGAGAGAGAGAGAAAAAAAGACATGGCGCTTTTGTTGGCAAATTAAAAATAGCTTGCCTAAGGTGACAGTAGACCTAAAGCACTCTCCATTTCCTGTTCTTCTAACATTTGTTTTTCTATTCTACTGTCAGTTTATTTTTTTTCCTGGAGAAAAAAAAAACGCCTATGTAATAAGTAATGTAATCACATTTGACAGAATTAAAAGCTGTAAATGTCTTTGATGTGAATGAGGTGAATAATCTGACTGGACGAGTACGCTGAGTGATTTATTGAACAATACAAATAATAAGAAGTAAAATAAGAAGTGTCAGGCCCTGGCTTCCTACTACAAAGATGTCAGAGGGAGACTTTCTTGTTTTTGTTATAGCTACACTGTCACTCGCGACCTAAATGAAACCGAAAGCCTCCCTGTAATATATAGTTCATGATATGCAAATAAATCCCACTGGTGTGGTTACTGAGCACTCCGAGATGTCAAGGAACAGCTAACATCCAAAACAACAGGGGATCTCATCAGCCAATAAACACTGTTGGCTGCAGTAATTGTTGAATTTAGGACACAGCTCTATAGCCATGTAATCCAAGTGGCTGTTAACTAAAAATAGCCCCAAATCCCATCACATTTGATTTAATGTGACGGTAATGCACTGAGCATCTAACAGTGATCTTTGTGGTCTATTATTTAACCACATGCATTAAAAAGTTGGTTATTTTGGAACATTTGTGTGGAAACACTGTCATACAGCAGGATGGCAGTAGATCAGGGATTTCTGTCACCTAACTTAAGTAGAAGTCGGAAAGGTTCATATAGCTAATTGTGACAGGATTAAAAATAGAGAACATGAAAAGGAAGAAAAATAGGAAAAAAAACAGGGACTGAAGGTGGGAACAGTTTCAAAGCTCTTTGCTGTGTAATTGAAACAGAACAGTTACGAAATAAAACACAAGCAAAGGCTTGATTCTTACCCAGGAAGATATAAATGGTTGAAACAGTGAAAATTATAGTATTGCTGTGAATAGTGAAGTAATGAATAACAGTAACAGCATTTAGCTAAATGTAATGGATTGGCTGGTTGGTTGATTGGAACAGTTAGCAAGGACATGGACAAATGGTTGTAACTGTTAGTTTAACGTACTGAATAACAATTTACATCATTAGCAAATAGCAATGGATCAACAGTTCATATTGTTAGCTTAAAGTAATGGATAAACCGCTAAAATTGTTAGTGAAAAGTAATGAAGAAACAATTAAAAATGTTAGTTAAAAGTACTGGATAAACAGTTTAGCTAAAGGTAATAGAGAAAGTGTTAGGACAGCTGTGGCTCAGGTGGTAGAGCAGGTTGTCCACTGATCACAAGGTTGGCGGTTCGATCCCCGGTCCCTCTGCATGCTGAAGTGTCCTTGGGCAAGACACTGAACCCGAAGTTGCTCCCAATGGCAGGCGGGCACCTTGCATGGATGTCTGTCGCCATTGGTGTGTGAATGGGTGAAGGAGAAACACTGTAAAGCGCTTTGAGTACCACTAAGGTAGAAAGGCGCTATGTAAGTCCAGACAATTTACCATTTATCATTTTAAAAAGCTCAAGATAGTCTAAAGTAATAAATAAATAAAAGAGGTTGAAATATTTAGATACAGTAGTTAAAAATGGTAGAACAGTAAAATATGAATGAGGTAATTAAGAGACAAGGGTAAATGATAATTGAAATATGGTAAAAACACCCCTAAAGGTAGTGAACAAATGTAACAACAAACCTGGCAGTTAAATTGTATGAAAGCAGTAACAATACCTAATAATACAAAATAATAAATAGTGTATTTACCATCTAGCTCAGTTCATAAACACATTTGGAACATGGGTGTGTTCATCTGACAAGCTAAGGTCAGGAGCCTCAGTTGTAGATGATTCCCTGCAGAAGACACACAGGTGGACGTCTAATGAGTGAGGAGGACAATCTTTCTCTCTGTTTTGGGACTGTGGGATAGTGCAATATTACAATCATCAGGCTGCATCTCTTCCAAATGATCAATGTATCGGGCTGCCAGGCAAAACAGCTTCTGCCGGGTCCCATCACGATTATGACGCGCCAGTTATAATTTGTCAAGATTTGGGTTTGTTCCTCACAGACATGTAATGAGAGTAACGTGGATCCATTATGAACACGGCACCACATGACAATAAGGCTGTGTTGCTGTTTTTAGGGCAGAGGAGAGATAAATTTCATTCTGTCACTTCCATCTCGCCGTGCCAAGGCTTGGCTGACGAATCTTCCGAGTAAGTTGTCCACAGGTGCTGAACGCAAGACAAAAACTGTAGAATAAAAACAGCCCAAGTGGCCCTGATGGTCCAGTTTAATCAAAGCGAAACATATTTAATCTCCTCTGAAATTAAGGTGACTTCACAAATGTTAGTGCTAATTTTGGCAGGAATCTAAGTAATAGGTTTGGCTAAGATCTGCTCCAAAAAGCTTATTCTCCTGACTGCATACTACTCTCCTAACAGGCGGAGAAAGCTGTGTGACATCGGAGTCGTTTATTAGCATGAAGAAAATAAAAAATATATATATATACCAGATGGAGTTATTTTTTACAGAGACAGATTTGGACTTTTCATGCTGTGTGCGTAAATTTACATGACAGTAGAGAGGGAATAACAGAAATCAGGTTTCCAAAAATGAGGCCAAAGTGGTTAAAAGCAAAGCACTGTCACAGCCCTTAAACATTGGTAATTCGATGGAGCTCAAACCTTTCTTAAAAATAAAATGCAAACTGTGAGCAGAGGACTGCGGTCTGGGTGTGGTGACAATACGAGCATGTGACGGTAAATATGACCTGATACTTGACAAGGCAAAGCTTTCAAGGGCTTTAGCTTTACTCGAGGAAACGAGTGATAAAACAATAACAGAAACAGCAGAGAAGTGCAAATTCCTGTAAGTGCTCGCTAGTACCGCAATGTTAAAACCCAGTAACATGTCACCTCCTGTAAGACGGCTCCCCGGCCCGTGTGATTCATTTCAACTCAGTTTTTTGGTTCCCCTTTCACATGTAAAAAATGAGGGAGCGGAATAAACTCCCCGTCGGATGGATCTCGCAGTCCCCTCTGTGTCAGAATAAAGCCGATTGGGGCGAACGCCTTGATTCAATATTTCTGTAAGCCATCAACACTCCTCACCTGTCAGGTTCCAAATGGGTAAGATCTATAATGCTTACCCAGTTGAGCACGTTTGCACACATCGAGCACAGCTGGGTAATTCTCTATAGATACTGCTGAATATACAATATTTGATATCCATTTATCAAATCTGCAAAGTATACAATACAGGAACAAGCTGGAGTGTGATTCTAACTGTGCTCAATGAACCGCGTTGACACAATAACCCAGATCATTAAAGAAAGACCGTATTTCATCGAGAACACAACATTAATCACAAAATATTTTCCACTCACAATCGGCAGGTCGCAATCAGTTATTGTTAAAGTGACTCCAAGTAGAAGCGAGAGAATACCTCCGACGTGTGCTTTACATGCTGGAATCTCACATGATTATAAAGCGGCTGTAATAAGGCAATTGTTCGCACAATAACATTCATTACGCTGCTGGGAGGAAGAGATTTGATCAGATAAATTGAATAATCATGTAAATCAGTGTGACTTTTACAGTTACACGCAAACTACTGCAGATCTGCATGCGAGTCACTGCAGCTATAATTTAAAAAGAAAAAAGAAAAAGGGAAAGGAAAGCAGCTGTTAAGCCGGGGACAGGGTGCCTGCCTTGTAGGTGAAATCTGTCAGAGTTCATCAAGGATTCCTGGGGAAGAGCAATACCTTTTCTAGCACTCACCACCTGTACACATGTATTACCTCGGGCCTTGTTACTCTGCTTGCAGCTCGGTGCCTGAGCAGTACAGATTGCAGACCTTCCCTCTTCATATTTTACATTTCTAGAATCCCTTTAGAGGCTAAGTTTACACAGCTTTATATTTGCATTTCAGAAAGTAGACGGCACATTAAACCGGCCACATGTGACCACTGCATATATGTTGTTGTTTAGGATGCTAATAGTTTATGTGTGAATGGGAGGAAAAAATGAATCAAGTATCTCTCTGCTAATGCAGTTTTAACGTAAACATTAAATACATTGAAAATTAGAAGGATAACATCATTAGCACTGGTTCCAAGGCTAAGATACACGATACGCTTTAGGGCTGAGTGGAAAGAGAAATAAGTCATCGTTTGCCCAAGGCATAGAGGATGAGAAAGAAAAAATAATAAAAAATTTAATATTGCTGATGTCTGATGCCTTAACAGTTTAATTCAGCTGTACTACACACACAAATACT
>OMNN01102121.1:21318-32769 GCA_900302755.1 Chromis chromis
TAAGGCGCTCTAAACCCTGCCAGATTCCCCTGCCAGCTGCCATTTCCCCAGCGTCACTACTTAATGACTCCACACGGTGGCGTTTATCACATGAATGAGGGAGACTTGAGCGGAAATGAATTGGCCCAAGAAGAGTTTGTACAGGTATAAAGGAGGACAGCAATGCTACCGTAAGAGACGCCACATCCACGTTTAAGTCCAAAGTGTGGACCCATTTGGGCTTTGGCAACATTGAGGGAACAAGCAAGCTGGACAAAGACTATGCCATATGCAAGAACTCCCTCGCAAAAGTAAAGTACACAGGTACAGGTAAGTTTACAGGCATTTTCTATCTACTGTCCTATCGAATAAAGGCAAAAAGCCAAAAATAAACCTTTAAAAGCAGGCACCTTGCATTGCAGCTCTGTCGCCACTGGTGTGTGAATGTGTGAATGCAAAACACATTGTAAAGCACTTTGAGTACCACTGAGGTAGAAAGGCGCTATATAAGTGCAGACCACTTACCATTTAACAGTTGAACCCCAATTTATCATGGATCTTATCAGCTAAATCGCTTTCCATTAAACTGTGTAAACATTACCACCATTGTAAACTGCTTTATGTAATTTCTCCTGTGGTGTTGAAAACAAAGCTGCACTGAAATTCAAGTGTTTCAGTGAAATTCCTGTCGACATTTTGTGTTTGTGAGATTGGTGTAATAACAGGAGAAGAGCTGGACTGGATTTCAATAGGTGCAGATGGGTCATTAACCATTCATCCACAGTGTACGGCTATCAGCAAGTGCTCATTTAAATTCACTGTGTTGTCGACACGCAGCGAGTAAACAGAGCAAAAGGCCATCTTGTGTCGTTTGGATACAGCATCTGTGAAAGCCAGAGGTCAGGAGTCTTATGTACCCAAACATGTGGTGAAAAATAGCTGGGGGAGGAGATTTTAACATCACATATCATTAGACCTTAATTAGTAAAGTGGGCTGTAGGGACTGTGCTTCCCATCTGGCTATGTCTGACATACCTTGTCCTTCACATTTCACGGAGATGAAGAAGTTGCAGCGGCTGCCAGTCACTGCGTTATTGCATGGAATCAGGTTTATGTGGCACATCGAGGTCTGTGAGCGAGTTAATAATGCAATTTGTGTTAACGACACAACATCTGCCCCAGGTTGCTGCTGGTGCACCTGCTGTCTTTCATCATTTATCCTCCTGATCACTTCGGCTGACGAGTTTAGTGGGTGATAGTAAACACTGTGAAAGCAACAAAATCTGTAAAAATTTTTAAAATCTGGCAGCAAGGGTGGGAGAAAAAATACATTCAAAAGAGGTGGAATACTGTCACGTTAAAAACCTGTAAAAATTATGAAAGTAAATATTTGTGAAATAATTATGTTTTTAGCTGATTTATATAAGGACGCCTGGGATGTTTCTGTGTGGAGTTTGCATGTACATTACATGTACAACATGTACATTAATATTTTTTTTATAAATATAGTGAAATAACAGTAAATTACACTTGAAAACTAGTTCTCCATTGTGCCGAAGAGCACCGATTTTCTTATTTTTTTACAGAATCTGGTGCAAACGGTTTTATTTCTTTGTGAATTTTTTAATGAGACCTGTAGAAGAAGTAAATTTTTTGGACGGAACTGCACATTGAAAGTCTGACGATTCTTTCTTTGAACTGTTTCTTTTTGATTTACATATTTTTTTTATCAAATAGTGACTGAAATGCAGCAAATCAACACTACATGTTACCCAGCAGTCACTTCATAGCCAGTTGCAAGCTGAAGCTCTGCACCAAAAATACTGACTCACCAAACATACGAGTTTAAAACAACACCTGTGCTGTGAATTTCTAAATATTTCAATGTAAAGTGATCGCTAAAAGACAGCTAGTTAGAGGTGACAGAAAGTCCTCGTCAACACGTTGTCAATCACGGATACAAGGAGTGTTTTCTTCCTGAAGGGGGCGTGGCCAGCAGTGGTAGCTCAGCAGTACTATGAGCTGAAAACCTGAAAGACACGTTCTGGATTCATGTAAGACTTTCAATGATTTGCTGAAAAAGACACAATATGGGACCCTTTAGGTAAAGTAGTGTGTCGTTGATGGCTTTGTTCAAACATGATTAGTAGATAGATAGATGATTAGGAACGACTTGGAAAGTTAATCTGAGAAAATCCCTTCCACCAGCCAACTTTCTATGTTTTTTACAAGCTGAGCTCCAGACTGCATTAAAGATTCGGTTTCTAAATGGTGCAATTTTGGTACATTTTCAAAGATAACATGCCTTTCAAACGCATCAACCAGTTTGGGGTCCAGAAAATTAAAGAGAAAAATGGCCAATATAAGGAAAATATGAATAAGAAAGCCCCACTTGGAGCAATTCAACAGTACAGAACACCCATTGCAAGTAGCTGCATTGATAACTGTCTGCACTGTCCCTTAGGATTAAACAACAAGAGGCCCCTGCAGGCTTTCCTTCTTACTGTTTTTCTCAGCTCTTATGCTATCTATAAATAGAATCTATCAGTATTTCTCTGTCATCCTCCTGCTGAAGTTTTCTGTGCAGCATGAAGAACTCTCATTGCAGCACCAGAAGAAGGCGTGGAGACGCCGTCCTCTCCACCTATAGAGCTACAACCATCACAGTGTCTGCTCATGTTGAACAAAATGGACTGAGGAGTATCTAAAGGCTGATCACTAGCATTGTATTACCCAGAATTCCTCTTGCCTGTGCTATGCTCATCTCTCTCGCTCCTGATCCACATTTGGTATGGCTGGATGGTCATTTTGCCAGGGGAGAATTGGAAGAGATTGTGTGCAGCCCTTCAGTATGTTCTGCCTTCGAGTCTCTGGGTGTTTCAGCAGCTAAGCAACAGTCTAGAGAGGGGTAATTGCTTCCCGGTGATGAGATGAATTGACATTCATTTGGCCGCCGTGCTGTTTATTTTCCCATCTGCCCTCTCCACCGATCACAGAAGCCAAGTCAGGAGTGTGCGTAGCTGAAATGCATCACCTGTTTCTTGAATTAATATCAGTGTATGGGTCTGTGAATGCCATTCAAATTGACACAGGATTGTCCATCCAAAGTGAAGGAGGGTGGCTTCTCCTCAGTAACACAGTCTTTGATGGGTATCTCTTACCTCATGCCTCAGTGCTTCTGAGCGTTTCTTGCCTGCAGATGCAGTGAAGAGAAAAGAACACATCCTGCAGAACTGACAGGGTTTATTCTTTTTACTGCCACTGCTATTTGTAAAACAACTATTCTTTGGTGACAATTCTTTTGAATATTAACGTTGTGAAGTTGTTGTTTTTTTTTGGAAGCTTTGACTCCACGCAGTGAAGTTGCAGAACCGAAATAGACTGACAGCTTCTCTGGGGTTTATGGATGTGGGTTTTCATGCAGGTTGAGGACGAGGGGGGCAACAAACATTCCTATAACATTACCTTCACAGCGTGGCATTTGTCAGCTTAGAGGCTCCCCATACGAGCTCCTCGTCATCCACCGCCGTCACCGCTGCTACACGTTTTGCGGCTTTAACGCAAAAATTCATTAGCAGATGGGGGAGCTGAAATGAAATAAACGTCTTTTTCTGCCTCATCAGTAAGATTCGAACTGAGCATGAGTTACGTAAGCACTGCTAAATTTATCAATGCTCATTTTATGCAAAGCCTGAGCTCCCAGGCGCAGACTGTGTGATGTTCAGAATGGGAGGAAAGCTTTTGTTTCCCTGCGAGCCATTTGATTTCTATTTTTGTGCCTGAAAAACAAGATTTTTTTCAAAAAGGTCATGCTAATTTTAGTCCTATTTTCCTGAAGGGGAATCGAGATGTAATGTATGTAAGACAATCAAAGCAGACTGGAGTCTGTTTGCGGCTGCAGGGGATTACAGTCAGGAGTGAATGGCAGCCTCATGCTACTTCTGCAATCGTTGCTTTCTTCTGTCACTCTCCTGCTGAGTGTGAATGAGGCAGCCAGTGTGTTTTTCTGTTGTGTACCTTTAAGGAAACCGTGCAGGAGTCTCTCAGTCTGCTTCATTCACAGCAAAGTTGTCAGATTGTAAAGCAGAGAGTCCCAGATCTCAGGGAGAATCTTTGTAGACAAACAAGGCGGCTTTCCTGCTTTTTCATTCACTTCTCTGCCTCCTCCATGAAACACACAACTACACATTGACTCACATTTGTCTTACTACACTTGTGCCGACCTCCTCCGGCAACATTCACTGCTCAAACTGTATCCTAAACCCCTGTCTATTCCTAATTCCATGCTTTAATCCTCATCCTGACCTAAACTTAATCCTAATTCTGCCAGTTGGCAGGTTATTTTCCTCGACTTCAAAACTTTAGATTTGTCACTCATGCCGGGTTCGTCTGTGATTTATGCCCACTGATCCTGTTGGGTAAAATGTGGACATTCAGTCTGTCACAGGGATAAAACACACTGACATTCACTGTCAAGTTCACACCACTGAGCAGTACAGATTTTCCAGTTCACTTCACCTGCATTTCTTTGTTTCTGTTGGTAGAAATGAGACAGATCTCACCAGAAAAACACTGATCGATTGTTTGTGGGGGTTAAAACGGCCGCTCTTTACAACAACATGCAAAAATGCAGTGGTGTTGTAACCCTAAAACATGATTTTGTCATTAAATAAAATAAATTAAATGCAATAAAAATCTAAAGATAAGTCATGTTTGTTAATCCTTTATAAAACAGTTATTTGAGTGCAGCTTGTTTCTATGATTTGATTAATAATTTCAGGATGCTGCTCTGGGAAATTTCTCACAGCAAAGCATAAATCAGACCTAATGGGACTTCATTAGAGGACACATATTTCATTTGTGACATTATTAAAAATGAAGTGTTAGACTGGGTGTGACATACTCAGTAAAGAGCAGTGTTTACTCAGGACTTCATAAAATTCAAAAAAGACAAGATATTTATATTTTTGGCCATAATTTCATGACAATATACCTGAGAGGTTGTCATACATTAGCAAGATTAGTAGGCCTCTCAATTAAAACCAACGAACGAAATTCAAAGTGTAATCAAAATTTAATTTAAGAAGATGCATTTTGATGAAAAAACAGCCTTGCAACTCTTAGTTGGTATTGTAATTTAAGATTTCAGCTTACTGAATCTCAATTCTGAATATTTTCTTACATATTAAAATTTATGGTGGCCCAGAAGGGTCAACACAACCGCAAAAGCCACGACGCAAATGCAAAGGCCACTGACGGACTATTGCTGATTTGTGAAAACACATAACAACATTAATCACAATCATCGAGCAGCAGCGTTTTACTTACGTCTCATTAAACTCTCCCGTAATCAAAATAGTCTGTCAGAAAATATTGTCCCCCGGAAACAAAGCCTGTTCTTCCGACCGCTACGCACTTCCGTTGTGGCCTTTGCATTTGCTTTGTGGCTTTTGCTGTTGTGTTGTGGCTTTTGCTTTTGTGTTTTGGCTTTTGCTGTTGTGTTTTGGCTTTTGCTGTTGTGTTGTTGTGTTGTGGCTTTTGCAGTTGTGTTGACCCTTCTGGGCTACTGTACAAATTTCAGCAGATAACACGTATTGTAAATGCCTCCATTATTTCCTTTCAGTACTACTTATATTTTATCATTAGTTGCATTGTTTTGCAGGAAGTAGTAAAAAGCAGGTAAAAGATTTGGATACTATCCATGTTTGTCCTGCAGGAGTGTTAAAATCATACAATACGTGCAAACATAAAGAATTTATTCTGCCCAAATCCTGCAGAAAATCTTAAAATGCCATTCACTGCCTTTGATTAGATGACCTCAGGAACGTATTTCTAGAACTATCTGTAATCTGAGTACATATTTTCTCAACATTATATATATGTTTATGTTATATTGGCAACAATTACATTACAAAATGGTAAATTTACATGTCTACAAGCCTGACTATAATTGTATTAATTACATCTAAGTGGTTTTAACCCATAACCCCAAACTTGATGGTTGTTAAAATCTGTCCCTTCCGGTTCAATATCAACCCCACAGTAAATGTTGTGGACATTTATTTTCCTCTCACCTTTATGCATGGCTGCTTTGCGATCCCACAGACCATAAAAAGAAACATCTTCCTCACGCTCCCCACAACAATTCAGTGACTCACCTCCCCATTTATGAAGCCTGCATCGACCCTGATAGTACTACGGCCGAGTTTTACGTATGAAACCGTCCCCGTTTCCCTTCGGCTCGGCTGATCCGTGTATTTCACATGATTCGGAGCATCACGGATCATTAAACATTTGCAACACAATCAGCGTTACGGCGTTCAAAATGGAGGAGGGGAGCTGTGCAGCGAGGAGCCGCTGGATCCTGATCAAGCCTCTATGCTAGGGATATGTTTTTGCTACGGACCACACTGCCTGTTACCATGACAACAAACCCTTCATACACTTCACCAGAGTGCTTTTCAACACCGAAACCATCCTCCCGTCTCCCCCCTCGAAGTTACTACCCACTTCTGTGCTCGCAGCATCCTCAGAGTTCGGGGAATACACTTCAATTGATCTCCTGCAGACGAGCGGAGCGAGACCGATCACATGACTAATTCAGATGTCAGCGAGATCACTGCCTCATTTATTCTCCCTTTTCAAGCAGTATCAATCTGAGAGAAGCCACGGTGACGGTGAATGAATTGAGCCGCCGATCAAACATGGCAGAGAGATGGGGAGCTCAGCGGCGGCCCAGCTGTGCAACCGTTTCAGGCTTCCTGAGGAAATCCGTCTGGGTGGAAAAAGGACACAGTCAGTCACCTGTTTGGTCTCTTCCACTGCCTGAGCAGAGAAAACACATTTTTTTAGGGTGTCCAAACAGAAATAGCCTCTCCTCCACCTTACCTTGGAGACAGCAGCGATGATGAGCAGCGAGGATTCACTTACATGCAGCGAGAGGCCCTGACACCGAGATGCCAGACCTGCTGAGGACAGATGCCAGAACAGACCTGGGCCTGTTTTGGACACTTTGACCTTTACCCTTCGTCCATTTTCACATCTTGACGTGTCGGAGATGGAAGAAGAGCTGTCAGAGGTTCTATTTTAGAGGAGTGAAGCTCTGAGATCTGGCAATCTGAGAACCGCTGGCACTCTCCGTCCTTTAAAAAGCTTCAATGACATCATAATATGTCATCAAAATCACATTTGATGAAATATTTTTATTGTAGTTAATTTAAACACAAGACACTTGTGCTCAAAAAGGATTCATACTCAATAGGTCTCTATTACTATCACTAGGATCCCTATTCTGTCTCTATACCTACCAGTGAGTAGTGATTCCTAACACGTCTCTGGGGGTCATCAGGTGGAAACCTCCCTTCAACGGTGTTTCGCCTACTTAGTCCCACGACACCTCCAGGAGGCTAGGCGGTGAACTCTGGTGTCCCAGAGTCGCCCCCCTAGTGTCAGTTCACACTGCTCCTACACAATCCAAACAGCACTGCCATGTTCAACTGTCCCAGGCCCGTTTAGGAGATGCTCCAGGTAGTGACCAGTGCCCATGCTGCTAAATGCTAATGCTAACTGCTAATTCAACCAGCACTGCCACATTCAACTGACCCAGGCCCGTTTAGGAGATGCTCCAGGTAGTGACCAGTGCTGATGCTACTATTTAACTGCTAAATGCTAATGCTAACTTCTAATTCAACTACATGTCTCAATAAAAGTAACATTTTTGCGCCATATTGTGTAAAAATTATATGTTTTAGATACTTTGACCTTTAATCTCCATCCATTTTCACATCTTCACATGTCCTAATTTGACAGAGTGTATCTCTAGGGTTTTGCAATCTGAGAACTTCTAAATTATTGAACCCCAAAATGTATAATAAAATCAATACATTTAATCAGAATCATTTCGTTCCATGTATCTCATTTAAAAAAAATTGCCAACCATAAATCCTTAGCACGAGATTCTGTAAAAATCAAATAATTCACAAGTATAGAAACAATTTGGAGATATTGGGAGCAAAATAAAACGTAGTTAAGCAATAAAATTAATACAGCATTGTTCAAAAAAGGTATATGTATATAAAAGATGATAGCACGTTTTTGGAAGATACATTCAGAATGGTGAAGTTGATCTGAAGAAAACACTTTGTTGAGTAATAATATTAAAAATACATCTTATTTCCACAGCACCTTTCAAAGTTGGAGTTACAAGGTGCTTTACAAAGCATCAGAAAACAACAATAAAACATTCCAGTGCTTGTCTGTACAGGTTTTTTTTTTTTTTAAGATATTTTTTTGGCCTTTTATGCCTTTATTAGATAGGACAGTGGATAGAGTCAGAAACGGGAGAGAGTGAGGAAGGACATGCGGTAAACGCCCGAGATCGGAATCGAACCTGGGACAGCCGCTATGCCTTAGCACTTGGGTCACGCGACATAACCGTTAGGCTATCGGGGCGCTCCGTCTGTACAGGTTTTTAAAAGCTTTCTGAACTGAGTTCAGATGTTAAACCAGACCTGGTCTGATTTTGGGTACTTTGACCTTCAACTTCCATCCATTCACACATCTTGACATGACCTATTTTTGTCATTTAGTCACTTTGCTTTTCTACAAGGCACAGCATTTCTTATGTCTTTTTTTTTCTTCTGAGCAGTATCTGGCAAAAGTATTTTCCTTGGGAATAATGCCGTTTTATCCTACCCTACCCTACCCTACCCTACCCTATCCTATCCTATCCTATCCTATCCTATCCTATCCTATCCTACCCTACCCTACCCTACCCTACCCTACCCTACCCTACCCTACCCTACCCTACCCTACCCTACCCTACCCTACCCTAACTTTTAAAATATTGAGCCCCAGATGATGCTTTTGCAAAAATGTTATGATGAAACTATAATACTTCCTTAAGATCACTATAGTCTACATGCCTCATTTTAAATAATTGCAAAGAAAATAAACAGATTGCACCAGTGCTCCTCAGCGCAACCAAGAAGCCATGATTCACTCAGCAAAAATTTAAGAACTTTACGGCTGAACTGCAAGCTTTGTGCATAGAGGATACAAGTATGGAGACACATTAGAGGCTGAGAGTAAAATGCAACATACTTGGGACTTCCGGTTATGGCGGCACCCTGGTAAGACGGGTCTAGCACAGGTTTGCAACAACTTCTGATAACGAAACACCTGGTACTGCTGAAAAAGTAACAGCAAACTACTCTGCTAAGTACTATGATGGTGATAACTAATTAGAGGAGTAAAGAAAAAGGGAAAATGATGAAGCAAGCAAAGCTAACTAACTTGCATTCAGCATGGTAAAACATCTTTCTACAGCTGATGTGCAGAGTAGAGAGAAAATGTTTGTAGAGATTGTAACAATGTAAATAGTTAAATATCTATAGCTTGTAGAGCCTCACCTCTTTCCAGTATTGGTAACACCTGTGGACACACAAACTGTTGGATATTTTACATATTTGTAAAATAAATAATCACAACAATTCAACTTTTTATATTATTTATGGCATTCAAACTGTGTCATACTACACAGAAAACGTTTCTGAGTTCTCCCTCCTTCTAGTCATGGTTGTTCTGTTTCCATAGAGTGACAAATTAGCCCACAGCGAGGAAAAATGTGACAGGAACAAAACAAAACATGCCCAGAAACTGCTTGGAGTCATGTGAAAGATGCAGTTTGTATAGTACAGATGCTAGACCAGACCTGGGCCTGCTTTAGATACTTTGACCTTTAACTTCCATCCATTCCTACATCTTGATGTGGCATATTTTTAAGAAGTGTAGCTCTGAGATTTGGTGTTTTCTGTCTTTTGAAAATAAAATATTGAACCTCAAAAGATTCTATTCTGGAGAAAATGTAGCAGCAGCATAAGATGCAGCAGTTTTCATCAGTCTAACAGTGTCCGTTTTCTTCCTGTTTTGTAGTAAAGCTGTGAGAAGCGAACATTTGGATTGAATTTACACTTAGGACAGTCTTATCAGATTAATAACGCTGTTCCTGACACCCCAAACTGTGATTTCTTCTCACTTTGTGTGCAGAAAGATTTGAAACCTAACAAGCTGCTTAAGCCTCTGAACTTCAAAGCGGCTGTTGGGCTGTGAGATAAATCCAATGGAAATCACTGATGGTTTGATGCGAGTCGGTTGATTTGGGATTGCACTGCTGCTTCTCGTCTCCTTCTCCACCTCTCAATTTCTCCTGGTTTTCCTCAGAAATGATCTCACACTGCAGTTTTCTTTGTGTTTTTTCAGTTTTTATACGGATCTTTAGGTCTAACGTTTAATCCACGAATCAGTCCGTCCCCTTTATCCATCTGTCTCATGCTCTCAGCTCTCAGCGTCTATTTCTCGTCTTCATGAATTTATCATCTCTGTCATGGGTAAATAAATACAGCAATACTGTAAAATGCAACATCTATCCTTGACAACACATCCATCCAATGTCATTGACTGTCAAATTTAATAAATTGAGAGTGAAAGGAGTTTGCCAGGGGAGTAAGTCCAAGGTCAGCGCCACTGGATCTAAGTGCAGAAGCTGGTAAATGTTCCCCTGGGGAGGTCACTGGCCTGAGTCATGCTGTATTTGTCTGGCAGAAGGCCTGCTGACATTTTCTGGATGCAAAAGAACAGTTTGTCCATAGCAGCAAGAACAATTGTTGCTGACAACTTTTCCATCCGCAGCTCCGTGACGGCAGCGGCAGGTTGTAAAAAGGCAGCTCCCTTTTGGGGGGATTCGGCTGATTGGGTTTCAGGGGCCACCGGCGTGCAGTGCAGTGCGGCGTCGGGTTTCCATGCACAGGGGAAATGATGGACGCCAAATTCACCGGCATGATTATATGAGAGCAGCCTCTTACCATGTGGCGAGATATTGTTCCCTGTCAGGTGTCGCCTTGCACCTGTGAGTGATGGAAGTGACCTGTGGATTCCTGGAAGACAGAAGCTGTGACAAGTGTGAAGCCAAGACACTGTTATGTATGTCTATGAGTTAAATTCATAAATAAACTGAGAATATTACGTTTTTTGCACCCAGTTGTACTAAAAATGTCACCTTCACTCAGCTGAAAGGAAGTGCTGATTTCATTTCTCCTGCTGAAACTTTCATTTTAATTCAGAACAAACCATTTTACCACACTTTAGCAAACCATTTACTGCATACAAGATGTTACAGATCATTTTCTCATTTAGAAAATGAAGATATAAACCAGCAGCTTTGTATTTTCACATTACCTTCCTTTGCAAGCTCCTCATTCTGCAGCTTTATACAACACAATTTGAAACGCATTAAGAGCAGCAACACAGCAGAAACACTTCACATTTTCATTCACAGAGTCGGTGCAGGCTGATAGTCAAGTCACTGTTATTTATCTATAGCACATTTAAAACAGCAGACGATGCAGACGAGTAATTTATTATGTGATTTTACCTGAGTAATTTATATATTATGGATAAAACCCTACAAATATT
>OMNN01102123.1:0-12542 GCA_900302755.1 Chromis chromis
TATATACTATATACTATATATATAATATAATATATATATATTATTTTTTATTATAATTTCACTCATGGTTAGTGGTTGGGTGAAACCATTTATTTTCAAACAACTGTGTTTACTCTTTTTAAATCATAATGACAACAGAAACTACCCAAATGACCCTCATCAAAAGTTTACATACCCTGGTGATTTTGGCCTGATAACATGCACACAAGTTGACACAAATGGGTTTGAATGGCTACTAAAGGTAACCATCCTCACCTGTGATCTGTTTGCTTGTAATCAGTATGTGTGTATAAAAGGTCAGTGAGTTTCTGGGCTCCTGACAGACCCTTGCATCTTTCATCCAGTGCTGCACTGACGTTTCTGGATTCTGAGTCATGGGTAAAGCAAAAGAATTGTCAAAGGATCTGCGGAAAAAGGTAATTGAACTGTATAAAACAGGAAAGGGATATAAAAAGATATCCAAGGAATTGAGAATGCCAGTCAGCAGTTCAAACTCTAATTAAGAAGTGGAAAATGAGGGATTCTGTTGAAACCAAACCACGGTCCAATAAAAATTTCAGCCACAACTGCCAGGAAAATTGTTCAGGATGCAAAGAAAAGCCCACAAATAACTTCAGCTGAAATACAGGGCTCTCTGAAAAAAGTGGTGTGGCTGTTTCAAGATGCACAATAAGGAGGCACTTGAAGAAAAAAGGGCTGCATAGTCGTGTCGCCAGAAGAAAGCCATTACTACGCAAATGCCACAAAGCATCCCGCTTACAATACACCAAACAGCACAGAGACAAGCCTCAAAACTTCTGGAACAAAGTCATTTGGAGTGATGAGACCAAAATTGAACTTTTCGGCCACAATCATAAACATTACATTTGGAGAGGAGTCAACAAGGCCTATGATGAAAGGTACACCACTCCTACTGTGAAACACAAAGGTGGATCGCTGATGTTTTGGGGGGGGTGTGAGCTACAAAGGCTAAGGAAACTTGGTCAAAACTGATGGCAAGATGAATGCAGCATGTTATCAGAGAATACTGGAGGAAAATTTTCACTCAGCCCGGAAGCTGTGCATGGGACGTACTTGGACGTTCCAACATGACAATAATCCAAAACACAAGACCAAGTCGACATGTCATTGGCTACAGCAGAATAAAGTGAAGGTTCTGGAGTGGCCATCTCAGTATCCTGACCTCAGTATCACTGAGCCACTCTAGGGAGATCTCAAATGTGCAGTTCATGCAAGGCAGCCCAGGAATTTACAGGAACTGGAGGCTTTTTGTTAAGAAGAATGGGCAGCTTTACCATCTGAGAAAATAAAGAGCCTCATCCACAACTACCACAAAAGACGTGAAGCTGTCATTGATGTTAAAGGGGGCAATACATAGTATGAAGAACTGGGGTATGTAAACTTTTGATGAGGATGAGGTAGTTTCTGTTGTCATTATGATTTAAAAAGAGTAAACACAGTTGTTTGACAATAAATGGCTTCACCCAACCACTAACCATGAGTGAAAGAAAAGTTTTTCTCTTATCATTCATATTCTCTGAAAAATGGCCAAGGAAACATAAATTCTGCCAGGGTATGTAAACTTATGAGCACAACTGTAAGGCTTTTATTAGGAAACACATAATAAGCTACACTAGTTATAACTTTAAAAAAGCACAACAAAAAGGCAGCATTTGGAGGGTAAAATTTGAATCCTCTAATAAAAAGTTGGTCAGAAAAGTGACCCAAAAACGGAAAAAGAACTAATAATTTTGAGAGAGGAGTATGACTGCCTCCAGCGCAACTGCAGGGTGAAGCCTTAAGAGGGTGATAACGGTGATAACGCATAATCACAGGGTGATAACGCAGGTAAACTACTGGCATGGCAAATAAAACTAGAAAAAAAAACTCAATTACATCAATTGCAAACAATGTTACTATTACAGACCCTTTGGAAATTAATGGTGCCTTCAAAATATTCTATGGAAAAGTTGTACAATACAGAAATTAAGACAGACCTAAAACACCTGAACAAACTCTTAGACAGGTTAACTACACCATCCATCTCAGAAGAATCCAGAGGGCAACTAGATTTAGAAATGACCAAAGAAGACACTGGAAGTGCAACTGACTGTATGAAACCTGGAAAAAGGGAAGGACCAGATGGTTTTCCAATAGATTTGCATAAAAAATTTCAATTGTAAATGCCACTGCTGGAAATGTTCCTAGAGACATTTCAGAGTGAGACACTTCCACTTTCTACGAAAAGAGTTCTAATTGTATTACTTCCAAAGCAGGGAAACCCCCTAACAAATGTGAGATTATGAGGCCAGTAAGCTTGTTGAACTCCTTAACCTTAAAATATTATGTAAAATTTTTAGCAAAACGGGTACAAAATCTAATGCCTGAAATTATTGATAGAGACCAGAATGGATTTATAACTGGAAGGCAGGGTTCCCACAATGTCAGAAGAGTATTAAACATTATTAATATAGGTAAAGAAACTACGATACAGCTCTTCTACCATTAGATGCAGAGAAGGCCTTTGATAGGGTCAAGTGGCCATATCTGTTTAATGTTTTGGGAAGGTTTAGGTTTGGAGAGAGCTTTAGAAAATGGGTCCATCTGATTTATAAAATGCCAACAGCAGAAATCTTGACAAATAGAAACATTTCACAACCTTTTAACATCAAAAGAGGCTGTCATCACAGTTGTCCATTGTCCCTGCTGTTGTTCACAATAGCAATAGCTGTACGATCGCATGGAATAACAGTCAGACAGATTGAACATAAGCTGTCACTTTATGCTGATGATATCATTTTGTTTACCATAAAACTAAGCAAGTCAGTTCCAGCTTTACTACAGTTAATAAGAATATTTGGTGATATTTCCGGCTATGCAGTAAACAAAACCAAATCGGCAATACCATTTCTTAATGAAAAGAAAGCAGAAGCCCAGCTTCCAAGGTTTTCAGTTTAATGTGGTAGAGGAATTCACATACTGGGGGATACAAATTGTGCTAAAGATAGAAGATGATGGATAGAAGAAGTTGGTAATGTTAAATCATGGACCACAAATCGAAGAAATTGCAGATTCAGTTGATAGATGGATGTCTCTGCCTGTTTCAATAATAGGTAGAATTAATATTTCAAATATGAATGTTTTACCAAAGCTACTTTATCTCTTTCAAAACATTTCCCTGCCAACATCACCAGATTTATTGCTGAAAACTAAAAAACTATTTGTTGGATTCATTTGGAACGATAGAAAAGAAAGGCTACATTTGACCTCTTCCCATGTACCTGTACTCTGACACAGTGAAACATTCACAAAGACAGACCAGCAACCCAGTAGTTACACATAGAATTAAAATCTTGAATGATGTAAGAAAATATCTAAAAGAACCAGACTAGTTGTTATTTACACTAGCAATCAAACCACTAGCTTTGGCCATACGAGCACATACAGAAATATCAGGCATTACCATTGGCGGGAGGAACCACAGCATTTCATGATTCACGGATGATATTATATTTTTCCTGACAAATTTTAAAAATAGTATTTCCAATTTAATGAGATTAATCGAACGATTTGGAGAATTTTTTGGGTATAAAATTAACAACACAAAATCTGTACTAATGTTCCTTAATGAAGAAGAAAGACATAGCCCCATAGTAAAGACTCCATTTACGAAAACTACTGAAGGTTTTATATCTTGGTGTTAAAGTTACTCCTGAACTGAAATAATCTGAGCAAACCACGGCCCCCTCATAGAAAGAACAACTGAAATACTGGATCAAAGGTCTACATTGCCCATATCAATTATCGGACGAGTAAATTTAATAAAAATTACAGCTTTACCATAATTCTTATACTACTTTCAAACACTTCCTTTGCCACTACCAGTAACATTTTATGACAAACTTGACAAATAATTTTAGTTACCACTAAATTTCTATCTGTACTCTTCAGACATTGGAGCGTTAAGGAAATGCACTAAAAACCCTTTTCTTTGGAATACCATCTTGGTGTGGCATTCTGCATGCAAACATATAAACTACATGCCAATAATTTGGGGGCAATGAACAATTTACTTTCCTTATGTCAGAGATATCAACTTCCCGAAAAAAATTTGTATAAGAATGGGTCACTCTCAGGAGCTCAGTGAATTCAAGCATGGTACCGTGATAGGTTACCACCTGTGCAATAAGTCCCTTTGTGAAATTTACTCGATATTAAATATTCCATGGTCAACTGTTCGTGGTATTATAACAAAGTGGAAGCAATTGGGAACAACAGCAACTCAGCCATGAAGTGTTAGGACATGTAAAATCACAGAGCGGGGTCAGCAGATGCTGAGGCACACAATGCGCAAATCACCAACTTTCTACAGAGTCAATAGCTACAGACCTCCAGACTTGGTGTGGCCTTCAGATTAGCTCAAGAACAGTGGTAGAGAGCTTCATGGAATGGGTTTCCATAGCCGAGCAACTGCATCCAAGCCTTACATCACCAAGTGAAATGCAAAGCATGGGATGAAGTGGTGTAAAGCACAGCGCCACTGGACTCTAGAGCAGTGGAGACATGTTCTCTGGAGTGATCAATGACGCTTCTCTGTCTGGAACAGGTGTATGTAAAAGAACTGGATTTGGCAGAAAACTAAACTGCAGAATAGCATGTCGTAAAACTGTTGCAGATTTTGTAAAAAATAAAAAATAAAAAAATAAAATAAATGCAACATAAAACAAATAAAAAACAGAGAGACAATATGTGGATCCAATATGTACAATTTTACCTGAGAAGCTTGTGTCCATTTGTGGTAGCCACTTCACCAAGACTGGTCAAGATCCTCTGGTAATGACTGTCACTCTGCTGAGACACATGCTCCAGAACCTGCCTGAGCTACACACATACACACACACACACACACACACACACACACCAAATGAAATGTATACAGAGAGGAGAGTTACATGCAGCGAAGTGTCTTGAGCTGGACTCGAACTCATGACCACTGCTGGGGGACTGAGCCCATGTGGTACCACCTTAACTCAGTGAGCTAAACAGCAGCCCGCTTCTCATTAAACGTAGAAACAAACTGATCATACCATGTTCTCTTTAATATCATCATTCTGTGTCATCTGGATGAGGGTCTGGAACAGTCTGGTATGGTGCTGGATGAGAATTTCACAGGTCTCCCCATATCCACCCTAAGAAAAAACACACATGGGAAGTACACTAAAACAACACAACACCGAGGAAAAAGTAAAATACATGAAAGCTTAAATTGTGTTGCGTACTCACCTGCACACAGAGATCCAGAGGAGTGATTCCATTCTTGTCAGCAAGATATTTGGCACCTCGAGACAGCAGGATCTGTGCTGTGTCTCTTTGACCATGGCTAAAGATTAACACAAGACCAGTTTAAGTTCAACTGGAGTAACATGCAAAACTGAGCATGGGCATTTTTGAAAATTGCAATCCTTAATAATTTACACTATTCAGCGACATGTGAATTAGGAACTGCAATAAAGCCTACTCCTTGTTTTAGTCCATTCATGAAATTAAAAGAAGTACATTAGTGAATCTCTAATCTCTAAATCCCCAACTTTATTATTACTGATGGCATCACCTGCAGGCAAAGTAAAGAGGTGTGGCTCCAGAGACGTTTGGCCGATTGATATCAGCTCCACTGTCCAGAAGACACAACACCGTCTGAGGAGACACATCACATACTTGTATCACAAACAAAGTGTATATGATAACAACAAAAAACAGATCAATAATAATTAGCAAAACAATGGAATACCTTTTTGCATCCCAATGCAGTAAGATTTGCATTCTTAACTAATACTTGCTCTTTTTAATATTTGTTGAGGAATAGCAAAGCTCTGATGGCCAATTCATGCTTTCTGTGCATGCAAGTCTATGCGTGATATAAATTTTGTCATTCATCCAAGTCCGCAAGGGTCTGTGCGGACCGTGCAGACTATCTGCATTACAAGCACACTGACTATGCATGTGCCACAAAAACAAGCGGTGTTTAAAACAAATGTTTGGTATGAGGAAAGACTGTACAGTGAGATTCTTGGTCACCCACACCTTTTAATTCATCATTAAAAGTTTGAATCAAAGTAGTCTCTGCTGGACTTTGGAAGATCTTTATTTGTACATGCATTGTTGAAAGAGCCTAAACACAGTAGGAAGTCCTCATTTCTCCCGAAATTCTATGCTATGCCTATGTTTCAGGAATAATCACCAATACGTTGCTACAGTGTCAGCTTTTGTTTCCTCATGTGTTTTTCTGTGTTCGATATGAAGGTAAGAAACTGGTAAATGTCACTTATACAGCGCTTTTCTACCTTAGCGGTACTCAACACGCTTTACAATGTTTTCTCAGTTACACACTGATGGCAACAGAGCTGCCATGCAAGGTCCTTGCCTGCTATCGGGAGCAACTTCGGATTTCAGTGTTTTGCCCAAGGACACTTCAACATACGGAGAGTCGGGGGATTAGCCGCCAACCTTGCAATTAGCGGACAACCCGCTTTACCAATTGAGCCACAGCCGCCCTGCTGCATAGCAGACATGCTGTCAGTCCTCTATTGAAGACTGAATAGAGCTGTGTCCGCAATCCGCTTTTCGGCCGCTGCACACAGCTGCATAAACCATGAATTGGCCTCAACAGTAGTTACACTCACTTACTGTGAGCACAAGATGGATGCACCCTATGCAGCGGCTAGCTAATGCTATGGATGCAGTAGGTAAGCCAACCACAAGACAGCATGACTACTACATTGTGAAAAAATATCTATTAAATGGGTGTAACACTAACTAAATGCAGGGTTTCAACAGATGCAGTGAACTGACCAAATGTGTTGACTGAAGGATTGATCAAGCTAAAGGCCAAAATCTGTTGCAATGTTTAAATGCTGTAAGTGCATTGCTGTAAGTGCATTGTTCCCAATGCACTTACAGCAGAACTAAAAATGTGCGTTGCATAGCTATGGCTTTAAATTGCAGAGATATTTTGGAGTTGCTTTACTGTTTTGTGTCCATTCTGACAGGCTACATGTAAGGCAGTCTGCCCCATGGCATCCTCCACATCAACATTGGACACATGCTGGACCAGATCATGCAGAAGCTCTGTTCGCCCATTTACTGCCAACCAGTGGATCTGCAGCAGAGAAAAATATAAACAGTCACTATCTTGACTACACAAGTGAATTAGCCACCAGTCACACAGGTAGCACACCAATGATGATTATAGTGATCTAAGAAATATAGTACAACATGAAGCACAATCACAGAATTAGATTCAACTCACAGCAGTTAGTCCCTCATTGTTGCAGATATTGACATCAGCATTATATTCCAGTAGTTTGCCCATACACTTTTTCTGTCTGAGGGAAAGGGTTTAGCATCAGTGTCATTATGCATCCAGTTACTCTGTTTCATGTCATTTCACACAATAACTCAGTCATGACTATGTTGACAGTCAATTGACAACAACATGCAGAAAACAAGTCTAAAAAGAAGGCATTCAAAAGAAACATTAAAGTCAAAGATTTATCTAGTTACATTCTCACTGGAGGAAACAGTTTGATAAGCTACAATTGGTTCCAGATGTAAGTTTCAATGAGATAGACAGTCTGAGGTCTTGAGGCCACTCAGCTCAGTTCTCATGTTTTGTCTATTTTTTTTTAACTTATATACCTAATAAACTTTAATCTGCACCATAGTGACCAAAATAAAATTGAACAGGGCTGACAGTAACATCTTAGGCTATGTTAGTTGTCAAACAAGCTAATTAGCTGATGTTGATTCTGTCTGGTAGTATTTTGGCATTAGGTGGACAGTGGAATCAAGCATAACAAATACAGCAAAGATGTCATTTTGTCGTCTGGACAGTTTCTGTCTGGCCAGCTGCTGATGACTGGTAGATCTTAAATTACAAAGTGTCACATCATAGCTGGGGGTCGTCTGAAATGGTACATATCACTAAAATAAACAAGACAATATTTTAACCCACTGGCAGTATTTTAATGAAAGGTAACCTAAGGAAACTCAAAAGAGGTATGGAGCAGTTCTCATTCATAGCATTCGTTTCGATGTCTCATCATGGGATACGCCCCTTGTATAAGCCTCAGAAGCCTTTATCTCATTACGGCAGTCCTGATTGGCTGGTGATCGCTTCCCCCTCCGCCAGCATTGATATGCAGTCGCTGCAGATGCGCTGCATCCTCGTTGAACATCCTTTGGCCTGCAGTAATAACGGAGACCACCAGATCCCGTTATGAAGGGAAGAAATTGCCTCAGACTGCGAGGACGGCAAAACATCTACTCCCTGTCTTCCCTGAGCTGCTCGACGAGGTGTCCACCTCATGGAAGGACCACCTGTTCAGCGGCAAAAGCCTGATACACAGAGCTTCCTCCCTGGACTGTGAGGGCATGGAGAAGCTTGGCATTCTCCGTATGCCACCTATTGAGCTGCTAGTCACCACACACCTTCACCTCCGGCTGACTACCTCCTCCTGAAACCCCATACTGCCGACCAAAGCAGACCGCTTCCAGTCCGCCATGACGGAGCGAGCCTACAAGGCAGCAGCGCTGACTGTCAGAGTGTTGACCATCTCCTCCATACTCACAGCGTACCAAGCGGAGCTATGTGAGGATATGACAACCAAGCCTGACCCGTTATGGGACGAGATTACCGTGATAACGGACATAGCGTACAGCGCTATGCCTTGTCCACAGGTATCTCTAGGAAAGATGGTGTTGCAGGAAAGAGCCAGATGGCTCAACCTGACTGACATGTCTGACAGAGAGGAGGAGGACATTTTAGGACATGCCGATCGTACCAGACGGCATCTCGCCTCAATGCAGCAGCCCCGCGACAGACCCTTGCGCAGGCTACGGCATGGCCTCCGTTCTCTCACTTTAAAATCTTGAAGCAGCTCAAAGCCCATCCCGCCCCGAGTGCTTCAGCCAGACAGGAGGCGAGGATGGGCTGGCCCAATGACCTGCTGTCCAGGGGCACGTCACTCTACAGTGAATGGACACCACATCCAGTCATCGTAGAGCAGATGTGGGCCCGCTTCGGCAGAGCCGCGGTGGATCTGTTTACGTTGAGAGAAAACGTGCAGTGTCCGCTGTTTTTCTCAATACGCAATCCATGCGAGCACATCTGGCCACCGGTCCTCCTGTATGCTTTGGCTCTGATACCCCTGATTCTGTCCAGAGTCAGAGAGCATCGCCACACACTAATTCTGATAGCTCCGCACTAGCCGGCCACGCTCTGCCTGGGAGAGATATATCAGCTCCTGTCAGGATAGCCATGGCAGCTTCCCCTGCGCAGGGATATGCTGTCCCAGGCGGGGGGGAGCAGTATTTCACCCACACCCGAAGCGCCTGGCCCTATGGGCCTGGCCGGTGAGTGGTGTCATTTAAATACTACAGGACTCCCTCAGACAGTGATTAACACTCTTCAGAGCGCTAGAACATCCTCCACTAGGTCTCTTTATGACTGTAAGCGGAGGGTGTTTGAGAAGTGGTGTCAGAGGAGTGGACACATCTCCTTTCAGGGCCCTGTTGGTGTCATTTTGTCATTCCTGCAGGACTTGAGTGACAAGCAAAAATCCTTCTCCACAATTAGGGTGTATCTGGCTGCTATTGCAGCTTGCCATGTGGGATTTGAAGTAAAGACGGCCAGCCAACATCCTTTGGTTTGCCGTTTCATAAAAAGGGCTCGCAGGCTGCAGCCTGTTTCCAGGCCACTGGCCCCCCCATGGGACTGTTTTGAATGGGCTCTCTGGGGCTCCATTTGAACCACTGGAGAAGGTTAGCTTAAAGCACCTGTTTCTAAAGACAGGGCTGCTGCTGGCTTTGGCCTCTGCCAAGCGTGTCAGTGACATTCATGCGCTCTCAGTGCACTCAGTTTGCTCCTGGCATGCCAGGGTGTCGCTGAAACCCCACTTTGCTTTCATGCCCAAGGTGGTCGGTTCATGCTCTCCCATTGTCCTTACAGCATTTTCTCCACCGCCATTTTCTTCTGAAAAAGAACAGCGGTTGCACGTGCTGTGTCCAGTCCGTGCCTTGCGGAATTATAAGGACAGGTCAAAGAGATTTTGGAGGAGTGACCAGCTATTTGTTTCCTGGGCTAGCCCCCACAGGGGCAGGCCCATCACAAAGCAACGGCTCTCCCACTGGATTGTGGGAGCAGTTGCCCTGGCCTACACGTCTCAGGGCCCCTGAAGGCCTGCGGGCTCATTCTACACATGGCCTGGCTGCATCCTGGGCCCTGTCTAAAGGGGTTTCAATCCAGGAGATTTGTGCAGCAGCAAGCTGGTCTCCACCTCTCACTTCCATCCGCTTTTATAAGCTGGATGTCTCTGCTTTGAGCCTGGCTCATGCAGTACTGAGTGCTGGGTCTCCTTAGAGTGGAAGGTCGCTCCTTGAGTGCTGGTGGTTGTTTTGAGATAAGCAACCCTGGCAATACGGAAGTTTCCATATAGTATTTCATAGTGAGACATTGAAACAAATGCTATGAATGAGAACTTAAGGTTACTTACATAACCCCAGTTCTCAGAGTAGCATTAGTGAGATGTCTCACCAGACAGCCCTTCTTACTGGGAGAGGAAGCGAGAAGAGGTGCTTATTTTGAGTGATGCTGCGTGGTAGTGCAGGCTATATGGGGGTAACTTTGTTTCAAAATTATTTGCAAATGCGTGTGGAGAGTTGTGTGTCCGTATCTCAATCTGTGTGTGTGCAGTCGGATTTGCAAATGTGTAAATGAATCTGTCAATGCGTGATGAGATTTGTGTGTCTGTACAAGAATCTGCAAATATGTAAAACAACTTGTGTGTGTGTAATCAGGTTTGCAGATGTGTAAAAAAAATCCACAAATCTGTATTCAAATTTGCAAGTGTATTCAAATCTGCAAATGTGTAGACCAATCTGCAAATACATACAGAAACATGAATGTCTAAAAAGTCTAAGTATTTTCGCTACAAGACCCAGAAATACAGACAAATTATTGGTTACAAGTCAAGCTGCTTCTCGATTGGCTCTCTTTACACACGCGTGAGCCTGAGGTTACGTAAATCCGGCATTACACACACAAATCCAGATACGCATCTGCGAATCTGTCACGGAACAAATGTTCCAAAATTCGCGTGTGTAAAGAGAGCTAATAGAGCGAGAAGCCGCTTGACTTGTAACCAATTGTAATCAATATATGACCGAAAAAGTGAATTCACTGTCAAACACCAACATGTAAATCTGGTATGTATGTATTCTCATACCCATTCCTAGCAGCAAGGTGCAGAGGGGTACAGCCTGAGATGTCCTGGTAGTTTGGGTTGGCTCCTCTTTTTAGCAGCAGAACCAGACACTCCACCGACCCGCAGCTGTACAAAGACAACACAGTGCCACCAGTATATATACACAGAAACTCCTTTTTATACACACACACACACATATATATATATATACCAATCAACCACAACATTCTGACCAGTGACAGCTGAAGTGAATAACATTGATCATATTGGTACTATGTAGTGTTCTGATGGATAACTTTGGACTTTAACATCCATGTTGATGAGACTCAGACACAAATAAACATGGTCCCAGAACAAGCACACTCCCTCATGCAAATGGAAATCCCAAATGTCACTGGCCTACCTCCTCAGGAAAATGCACCCCACCACATGGCAACAACATCAAACAATCAGGAACATCTGGAGGAACATGACAATGGCCCAAGATGTTGATTTGACCTCCAAACTTCCTAGAGCCCATTCTGATCAAGCATCAACAGGATGCAGTGGAAGTCTGATTGACAGAGGCCCTACTGCACAAGCCAGAGCACCCAAAGGATCCACTGCCAACGTCCTGGTGCCAGACCCCATAGGACACCCTGAGAGGTCCTCTGGTCCATGCCCAATGGTTTAGAGCAGGGGTGGGCAATCCTGGTCCTCGAGGGCCACTATCCTGCATGTTTTAGATGCTTCCCTCTTCCTAAACACCTGATTCAAATGATCAGCTCATCATCAAGCTCTGCAGAAGCCTGATAACGATCCTGATCATTTGAATCAGGTGTGTTGGAAGAGGGAGACATCTAAGGCCCCGTCCACACGGAAACGAAGCCAAGCATAAACGCACAAATAGTTTGACAAAACGGTGTATCGTCCACACGAAGCCGGCGTTTTGGGATCTGAAAACGATCATTTCTGAAACCAGGTCCCAGAGTGGATAGATTTGAAACCGGCACGTTTTCGCTCCGTGTGGACGGTCGTATCCGTATAGTTTCTGAAACGCTTGCGTCACAGCTCCACCTCTCGATAAATGCGCATGCGCCAAACTCAGAAAAGGACTACAACTATGGCGCCGTACAGTGTTGCGTGTGTATCGCTGAAACTAGTCACCCTGTTATCGCTATAACAGCAAAGTATACTTCTTCTGCATTATCACCGTGTTCACCAAACAGATATGGAAAACACAATACACCACTTCATGTTCTATGTTTACATCGTATCAGATTTCTGCGCATGCCTAAAGTC